>JAURVB010011930.1:0-11711 GCA_033002965.1 Piper betle | reverse complement strand
CACAGCAGTGGCCTCCATAAGATTAATCACTTCGTGCTTTACTGGGCTGTTATGTTAATTCTCGCTGTGATCACGGACGTGTGTCTTCAACGGGTCAAAAACCAAGATTCTTACGCTAAACTAAGCATGGATCCAGGATCAAATCCGGTGAGAGAAGAATAAAAAGAAATGGCTCAGAAGAGATGTGAAGCTAGAAATTGACAATTTTTTCGTGCAACAAGAAATAGAAAGTGGAGTAAACATCTTAATTCCAGCTTATAGAGATTGGGACCATCAATTAGCATTTTTTCCCTCAAGTGGCTTTCAAATTTTATTTGTTCAACAGAGACTCACTCAATTTTCTGTCTAACGTCTAGTAGAAAGACAGATGACATCCGCATCCAAAAGAGAGTTCAAGGCTAACATCATATCATTTTTTGGCAGATAAATAGCTATGACAAATTGAACATAACCGGGAATTAAAACATGTCATCAATAAGTCGGTCTAAAAGGAATAACAGATGACCGAAAGGAAATAGCTCCATCGCAGCAAATCAAGAAGCACCGGCACCTTTCCCTTCTTCCTCTGGGTTTTCTTCATGTAAAATTCAAGTTCCTTCCCTTCCAAAATATATCTATTCCACACTTAAAGTACAAACATTAGTAAACCGTATAGTAGCGAAACTCACTGCTTCTGTGATGAAATACATACCCGTCGGCTCTACCACACTGTCCAGGGCGAGAAGAGATGCATGCCATAAGCCTGCCACTTCCAAACTGCTCCTCAATATGGGAATCAAGGGTCCGACCTTGCTGACGCTTTTCCAGTTTCCTAAGGACGTGACTGCTCTTCTTTGTTTCCTCGGCACCAGCTGCAGCTTCCCCATCCTGATTATTTAACACGATGTTTGGCAATTTAGACATGATTTACGATGTAAGTTACAGATGAAACACGGAATAAACCATATTCTGCATGGTATGTCAATGTTTTAAAAGCACAGAAGAAAAAATGCATTATAAAAACTGTCATGGATATCCGTGTCGTAGATTGAAGCTTAAGCTGCCCAGGACAAAAAATTTTAGTTTCTATCTAAAAAAGTGCACATAAATAGAAACAGAAAATATATCTGCATAGTACAGCACATAAAGCTAACATTTACTTTATTAAAATATAAATCTCACTCTAAAGCTGGTAAAGTTGAGAACTGCCAATAAAAATTAAGTTGCTGTATACCAAAATGCTAGAAGAAAATAAGTGCAAAGAGAAGCAACATCAAACAAAACATATTCTCAGAGTACCTCAGCTTCCTTCTTAGCAGCGGTAGCCTTCTTCTTTCTGCCGATTTCCACACCATAGTGCTGGAGGTACCACTGCTTGAATGGGGCAGCATCAACCTGCACAATAGCACTCTTCACAAGTGTCTGGGTTCTCACAAGCTCATTGTTTGAGGCATTGTACACCACATCAAGGATACGGGTCTTGCGAGTAACAGCTTCACTACCCCATGAATAATTGCCAGTGTCCAGCCTCAGCGCCCTCCATTTCACATTCCCTCCCCTCACACGAACACGCCTTACTGTCTTGTCACTGGACAATTTGGTATTAGCCGGCTGACGGCCAAGCTCATACCTAGCCATACAAATAAGAGTAACAAAGTTAAACAGTTACGGTAACAGTTTAACCGAAACAGCTACTCAGTGCAAATTGTAAATTTGATTGGACTTTAGGGACAATTTGGTCGATTTGGAATTAATTTGACTCAGAAAATTTTGTAAAGTTACAATTGGCATTTTGCACTACCAAATGGTGGAAACACAAGTAAGAAACGAGTTAAGGAAATAAAATGTTCATTTTTCTCGTTTACAATATGTAAATTTGCCCCTTTGTTCATCCTCATACCAGCTCTTAAGCAGATCCTCGTCTCCCCAATTCATCCAAGAGATGCAATGCGCAACCTATGCACTTCAAATTATTCCACAATTCTAGTAGAAATTTCACTTCAATAATCAAATTTCATTTCACTGGCGAAATTAGGGGTATCAAAAAGTGCAGAACCACCTCCAACAAAAGGTCTGCTTAAGACAAGTGTCAAAATGCGACCACAATCAAGACCACTCGAGTTAAAATGGGAATAAAACAATTACTGACATGAGGTTCATTTCAACAAGATCAACCAAATGCCAAAGGTCATTTGATCCCTGCTCAGCATATTGGAGCTTCCCGAAACAGGCAACGTAAAGCCATATATCAAAATAAAACAAGGCTACCACAAACTATTCAAACATTCACTAAAAACAAATCAAGGCAGCAATAATAGTTGAAATTGCTATAATGTCCACACTCGGATTAACTAGAGGACAACAATGGTACAGCAAAAAATGCAGTTCCATAATTGAACAACTCTAACATTAGCCATAACAAGTAGGACATCTACAACAAAAATTAACATGCTATTTCACACTTCAAGGCGGGCATCATATGCTTAAGCAACAATAAAAAAAACGCCTAAAAATCAAGAATTTCTGCCAAAAAACTGTGTTTTGATTTCATAAGAAAACAATCTACACCAGATCCAAATGGTAGCATAAAGACTAGATTTTTATAAGTGTTATAAAAATATTTTAAAAAAGCTGTAACCTAGAAAGACGATCAAAACTCACTTGCGCTTCTTGCGCCAGGCCTTCTTCTTCCCGCCGGTGGCACGGCGTTTGTGCATGGAGTCCCGCGAGATACCTGTCAAAAAAATTAAAAAAGCACAGAAACGGACCAGTTCAATCGGTGAAGCGGAGAAAGCAGAGAGCAATTGGGGAAGAAGAGTAGTTGTATGGTTTCGTACCCATTTTCGACGCCGGCGCAGAGAAAACCTGAGCTCCGGCGAGGCGGCTGGCGGCGGAGCGAAGGCGAAGAGTTCCTTATATCCTAGGCCCGCTCGAAACCCTATCTCGTAATTGGGCCGACGTCCATTTACCCTTTTGCCCACTTTCCCGATGAATTTGTCCATTTACCCGTTCAATATTTATTCATTTATTTATTTATTGATGTGTTAATTAACTAATTTATGCCAAGATTATATGTAACAATAATTTTCATGTAATTTTGTATCAACAGAGCAGTATGCAACGGAATTTTCTTTTTCTTTTTTTATTTCTGAATTTCATGTCTATATAAATCCAGTCATGCGAAGATCATTAATATTAATATGTGCTTATTTTTGTATATATTAGAAGTTCTTGTAAGCAATGGTGACCAATTAGAAAAATTAGCCAAGTCTGTGCAATCTAAATTTCGACTTGGTCAACTTCAAAGCCATGTAAATGATACAAACTCAACTCAGAGCATTGCCTCTGTCTTAATCCAATATGGCAATCCTTGTTTTTGATTATCAGCCTCTTCCTTATATCATCTTCTTGTCAATTTTCATGTCCAATCACTGTTTGATAGTGCAGTGCGAAACTCCTGCGTAGTTTTTTATGTTATTAAGCCAAGGAACATCTATCACATCCAAATATTAAAAGCATGCATCGTATCATCATCAATATGATTATTTGTCATTAAACAGAACAAGCTCTTGATCAGAAACAACATAACATTGTCTGTAATAATTGGAGCTCAATTATGATCGCATTCCCTTTCCAGTAGTTTGTATGCTACAAGTTTAATTATATGTGGATGAATATATGCTCACCAATTCATTCAATCGTTTGCTCTGGCATCGTTTAAGTGTGGTATATAACTAAAACTGAATCAAAGTTCTTACATTGTTCTTATAGCCTTTAGCTTGTCTGCTATCTTGCTAGCTCTTTGGAGTTCATTTTGTCTACCCTGCAACAGCTAACGAAGGCACCGGCAGATGTTTGTCATGGTATAGCAGGCATTGGCTCATCTATTCCCAGATTACTGTCTCTGTGTTAATTGGCACTCCTAATGCTTCCACCAATTAGCAAACCATTACTTCAATTTGAAAAGGAAAGAACATTAAAATACACTATAGGAAGCATCTTTAGCTGCTTGAATTTACGAGACAGGCCAGGCAAACTAATTTCGAGCAACATGTTGAGGTTTTGTCTCCCTCCCTCTGTCTACCGTCCGCGTCATGATCTCCCTTCATACGCCGTCCTCTCCTCAATAATGTCTTTTCCTTGTTTATTACAGCCTTAGAAGCTTGCACATAACTGCCGAATAATTTCTTACTACTTCGCCTATAATATTTTGCCATTCGCTTACGATCGAGCTAGAAGCTTTAATTGATTTAATATTATAACAGTGGGAATATTTCTTTTGGATGTGAAGCTGCATGCAAGAGTGTTAAATAAGTCTTATGAGTTCGGCTCAGTACACGTGTTCTGAAATTGATTCAATTCAAAAATAACTGTCGAACCGACCAGTTTTGAATATAAAACTCTGACTCAAATTGTAAGTTTTACACGTACGTTCATTTGGGCCCTATACTCATGGTTTGAAAGTTGGTGTAGCTTGAGTCCACTCGAACTGACTTGAGATTGGCTTAAATAGGGCAAAACAACAGACAGATAAAACTCTAATTAGAAATTGAGGTTTTACACGCACGGCTGGTTGCAGTTGATTGTGATTGTTTTTTTTAAATCTGGTCAACCAGGCCTCGAACAGATTTCTTATCAACAAGCCTTTCATAATTAAGTGTGAGCTATACGGCGACAGCTTAAAATGTCTTATCACATTCACCAATAAGGAAGACTTAATGAATATGCTTAAGGAGCGAGAGGAGCTTCATGCAAGCCGTGGGTCAAATACTCTTCTCCACCTCTTTGTCTTGCTAACTAAGCCCGTCACCCAAGACAACATTTATGTTGAGAGCTTCCGTCAAGATTAATGCTGCTAAAAATGACGTGGGAAAGAAATCTATGAATGAAAAAAGGCGCCAAAAGAGGGCAAGGTCACCTCTGACCCCCGCAGAGAAAAGACTACATAAAGCAAGTTTGTTGCAAATGGAGCTTGAAGTCCTGAAGTAGAAGGATAGAAAGCTGCGAATTACAGTAGGACAAAATTTGTAGATATACCATTGTTACCCAAGCCTCCGAAGCATGATGAGAGAAGCCTGAATTTGGAAGACCACGTTTGCTTAGCAAAAAAATGGCTCCAAGTTCAGAATGCTTATCAATTGTTATACCCTGATTCATAAGGGGTTATATTAGCATGAGAAAAAAATGATAAAAATAAAACAAAAATAAATAAATAAGTAAATGAAAATAAGAAAATGATAGAAAAAAAAGAACAAAAAGAAAGCAAAGAAAAAAAGAAAAAGAAAGAGGTAAGAAAATTTTAAAAAGATAGATTTTTTAAAAAAAGTCATCTATTTCATTTTAATTATATTTAGCCAATTCTTTCTTCGACCTGCATGCAAAAGATAAGCACGGGGGACTAATTTTTTGTTGTGAAGCCGCTTTGGGTTCGAGAACATGGGCATCTTGGGGGTTGATGTGAATGGTGTCGTCAACTTCAATGGAATTACGCATTACGACTTAAAAAGCAGAAGCATCAAACTTTCTCACCAGCTTCATAGGTTCCAGCTATCTCATCATTATAACATTTGACTTGTTAGCAGACTCCAGATTAGGCTGATACAGAGCTGTTATTATATCAGGATACATTGAGTTTTTGGTTAACGAAATCTCAATATATATGATTTATCTTCTGCACTTTCAGCATGGGAATTTTTGTACATATAGCAACTACCTATGGCCAACAATATACATCACGGATCAGGGACGGGCTCCGGTTACAATCCAAGCTCACTGCCCCACCGTGAGCCGCCGATCTGCAACATGTTTGTAACCAAGTATGACACAGTTTCAGGCGGCAATGCAGCGATTCTCTTCGTGGGATTGTACTTGAGGCGGGATTGTGGCCGATCTAAGGAGGGTGCCGATCAGTTCGACGCGGACCTGGTGGAGACAAAGCATATGTCGAGGGTTCTTCAACTGCATGCTGCTCAAATTTTGCATCGGTGGTCTTCGTCTCCTGGCTTAACAATTATAGGACGTTGTTTCGTGGGATTCTCAATGATCGCCGCCTCCATGTCCGTCGCCGCACTCATCGAGGTTAAGCACAGGGGCATCGCGATCGGGAGCGATAATATGGTGGACGCCATTCACATCCTGCAACCGCCCCTGCCCATCAGCGCCTTCTGGTTATCGCTTCAATACTCCATCTTTGGCGTAGCCGACATGTTCACCTATGTTGGGCTGCTCGAGTTCTTCTACTCGGAGCCGCCGCCGGCGCTCAAGTCCATCTCCACCTGCTTCTTGTGGAGCTCCATGGCGCTGGGTTACTTAATTAGCACCATTCTCGTGAATTTGGTGAATTGAACAACCGGGGATTCTCCATCGTTGTTCATAGCAAGGTCCCTCTTAATTAGACTTCCAGTGGGTTGATTATTAACGTATCTACTTGTTGCTAAAGATTTATCATTTACAAGCTTGTGGGGTGAAGATGATGTCCTTTATGATTTTTACTTTTCTCGCCCATATCAATATCTGAACGACAAATTGTGCTGTTGCTTAATGCCTTGCGATTCTTGGGAAGGTGGGCTAACTTTGTTTTACAGTGATGAAATTGATAGTTTTTATTGATATACTCGCTTATTCTTATTATATGCAATAACAAATTGTTTATAACTTCTAATAACTATCCTAGCATTATTAGAATTATCAATTGCAATAACTATAAATGAGTTAGTTTGAGCAAAATGATGAATGAACACCCTGTTATGAGGAAACCATGTTGCTTTTCACAAGGTGATTTACAAGGGGTAATTTGAACATGCTACTTTTGTTATTTCCACCTTCTTTACTTCATGAAGCTTTATTTCTAGCTAACCACAGGACAAAATACAAAAAAATATTGAAGCCTGGAAGTTTGGATCCATGAACTGGCTAGCTCCTGCTTTTGTTGTATTTAATTTTCTGGTTTGAAGAAACTTGGTTCCCACGTAGAGATAGAGAGATGGAGTTCAGAAGTTCTGTGAGTCTGCATTCACTGAAAACTGTTGAAAACATGCACAAACCATGACTATTATTCATTGTTTTTGCTGCTGCTGAATTTTATGCAAGCTACGGACAAACAAGGCTTCTTTTTTTGTGTATCAAAAAACAAATGTCAAGTTTCCAACCAAAACTGAATGCCCAAAAACACCATCGCAAGTCGCAAGCATTCCCAAATACTCTAC
The DNA here is from genome assembly GCA_033002965.1 of Piper betle. Lineage (NCBI taxonomy): Eukaryota > Viridiplantae > Streptophyta > Magnoliopsida > Piperales > Piperaceae > Piper > Piper betle. The sequence goes on along the minus strand of JAURVB010011930.1, from coordinate 4,527 downwards.
CCTAAATATACCCAGCTAAGTGTCACTCACGGTAAATGATAAGAAGAACGAAAAACTTGGCAATTGCCAAAAATTATCAGCAGGACCAACAAAACAATATGTCTGAAAATGTTTGGGTCCAAGCATATAAATAAGGCTGATTCAAGTGTCCAACCCCTTGGAATGTCAATGGCAGCATCCAAATGGTTCTTTTTCCCATTTGGAAGAAAAGGAGCCATTAACCAAGGGCATTTTAGGAGACTTGCTACTTACATGTTTATATTGATTAAAATTTACTCCCATGTTGGGAACTTTGGAGCATTCGTCTTCTTCCCTCTCCCCTCGGCAGAAATCTTCTTGGCCCGACATGGATTTTTAAAATCTAACTCCATGTATTGGCCTATGGCCCGCACCCATCACTTCAGGCAAACACTCACAATTCCGAGCTAGCTGCCCTCTCTTTTTTCTTATTATGTTCTTCTCACTTTCTTTGAGCAAGCTTGGATTTCTTCTTCACATCCATCTCAAACAGTTATTAGATCACGAGAGGCAAAAAAACATCATACCTCAACTCCAACATTTTCCTTCTTGGTATGTTGATTCCAATGTCAGCCTCCCCATCTAGTTCACCTCTTCTTCTTCTTCTCCCTTTGAAGCTACTGCTCATGGCTCTTATAGCCATTGTTGCAGCTCGCCACCAACCTCAAGACGTTGAGACCAAGATCAGCATGAACATGAACCCCATGGAGAAGGAGAACCTGTTCTTGATCATGGAGGCCATGTCCACTGACAGGCAATGGCGGCTCTTGGAGCCAAACCCATGCAGGGTTGGCTCCGCATGGCCCGGCCTTGAGTGCAAACCAGGGCCGGACAGCCTCCTGCATGTTTCAAGACTTGATTTCGGCAGCTCTCCCAATCCAACCTGCAAGAGCAATGCCAAGTTTCCACCTCTGATCTTCACCCTCCCCTACCTCCAATCCATCTTCTTCTTCAGTTGTTTCACTCAATCCAAAACCACAATTTCCATCCCATCGTACTCTTCCAACCACCCTTCCTCTCTGCAACAACTGAGCCTAAGATCAAACTCTGCCTTGGTTGGACCCATACCACCGCAAATCTCCTCACTCAAGTCTCTGCAAGTCCTCACTCTCTCACTGAACAGCCTTGAAGGAAGTGTTCCACCTGAGCTCACAAGCTTGACTTCTCTCATACAGTTGGACCTCAGCTACAACTTTCTCACAGGTGCGCTTCCTCTCCAAATGGGGAAACTGAGAAATCTCGTAGGCCTCGATTTGAGCTACAATTTTCTCAACGGTTCGATACCAGAATCAATAGGTCAAATGGGTATGCTGCAAAAGCTAGACTTCACCTCAAATCTTCTCACTAGCTTCCTCCCAAACACCATAGGTGATCTCCATGCCTTGGTCTTCCTGGCATTAAGCAACAACAGGTTGATCGGCTACTCCCCTTCTTCTCTCGAGAAGCTACAGAACCTACAGTATTTCATAATGGACAACAATGGTATGTCCATACCACTGCCACCGGAGCTGGGCAAGCTGGTGAAGCTCCAAGAACTGAGGCTAGAGAACTCTGGCTACTTCGGAATGATACCTCTGAGCTTCTCAAGCCTCCAGAACCTCACATCGCTTTCGCTCCAGAACAACCGGCTCACAGGTCAAATTCCGGCGGAGTTGAGCAGTCTCTCGCACATTTACCACCTGAATCTGAGCAGGAACATGTTGTCTGGTGCGGTTCCGTTTAATGCCACCTTCGTGAGTAGGCTAGGGTGGAACCTGGACCTTAGTGGGAACCCAGGCCTGTGCTTGAACGAATCCAAAGGCTTTGAAAGCTCAAAGATTAATGGGATTGAATTGTGCGGATACAACGAAACTGCTACTCTGATCCACCCACCAAAGAGGTCATCCCAGGATGCACTTGGTGATCCGTATGCGTCAACCACTCTGTCATGTTTACTACTACTTGGCTTGCTTCTGTAACAAGTGGCGCTAACGACGCTCAGAACTTGATTAAGCTTCTGCAATTCGCATGTGGGTGCTTTCAGAAGACAAGACTTTCTAATTGACATTCCGACCACTTCTGATCTTTTTACCACTTACCTAGACATTTTGCTCAAGCGGGCTTCTTCTTCATTTTTTTAATGTACAAAGCTTTCAATGTATCTTTGATGAGTCATTTTCATCTGTTTTTTGTTTTGAGGTTGTTCGGCCTTGCATATGTGTCTTGATCTCGGTTGTATTCGTAGTTCTGTAAAGTACGGAAGAGAAAAAAGATTGTTGGTTTCTTCCCTAGCTACATCATGATGTTCTCAGTTTACTGCCCCTGCAGTTCATTGTTTTGGGACACATCGCTATCATAATTAGCTTCTTTGATTGTTGCGGGGTAGTCACCTTAACGTTCTAATGCTTACTTAATAATTATTTGAAGGTGTGACTAGAGCTTACAAATAATAACTATAATCAGTAGTGTGATTAAGGTTTCTCGATACGTAAGGAAAAAAACAAGAACAAATACTTGAGCATTTTATAGTTCCTATATATATATAATGCAAGAGGGTTGCTATTTACTGGGTGGTGTGGGGGACGGCCGCCGGCAAGGAGGAGGTTTAACCCAGAGAAGTGGAGAGGATAAATAGAGGATTGGACAAGTTCAGAAAGGATCACGTTGGAGCTGGTTGTACTCAACCTGACCCAAAGACTCCAAAGAGGAGGGCCTTGCCCATTCAATTCCACGCCCCCAAAACATATAAACCAAGGATTGGGCCCCTCGCTCCACGTGCCGAGGACTGAAAAGAGGGCCGGGAAGTTTCATTGTTATACAGGAGTGTAACATATAACGTAATAAAAACATATAAGATGAAGCAGCAGATCCCTAAATGAATTTCTATTAGAATTATTGCGAGGAAGGATGTAGAGAAGAGCCAAAGAACGATGGCTAAAAACTTTCACTTCTAAACAAGAGAGTTTCAATAATTTAGAAGAGAGTATTTTACACGTAGAACAATCTTACCTTTCTCCACCCCGAATTTTGCCCCTGTTACAATCCAATGACCAGGGATATCTTGTGGACCTTTTGACATCTCTGTTAAATCCGCAATCCTCATTAGTTTGCCCAGTTGAGTCGAACTATCCACCTTTTGTCATCCAAGCGCCCTTTCTCAGACAAGGAAGATGAAGATGGATTATCAGACTTTCGAGATTTAGATACGGCGGATGGATTATGATCCCACACTGACCTCCTTATGGTACGGTGGGGCACCTTTGAGAAAAGAAGTTTCAGGTGTAGAACGCTCTTCGATCCAAATTCCAAACACCCAATTGCGCGCCCGGGACAATGTGGATGCCTGACAAATCTCCGATATTGGTTTCATTGTATTCAATAGGAGCTGTGCTCACATGAGAAAGATTTTTCCACTTGATTGGTTCAAACCATCAGCTGTCTTGTTCCTCAGGACCTTGCCACTTTGGAGGCCCAATTGCCACATGAATATCCCAAAGTGGGCGGGCGCAAAATTTTGGGCAACGATGCAAGGTGCTGTTGGTGGACAGAGAGTCGGTTTTGTTTGCTTCCTTCTAGACGGAGTCTGAGTCCTGTGACTGGTTTGCGACCAACTGATATCTGCAATATCACAGAACAGTTAAACCTAGCCATCTCAAGGTCAAAGAAAATAAATAATTAGGCTAACAAAATTTTCAACGAGTTTATCTAGTTAAAAATGGATATATCAAACCTAAGAGCTCAGTACCTTCCAGGATATAAGATAACAGTGTAATCTTCTAAATTGACAATCATACACTATATTTCCATCCAAAAGGCATGCAACAAAATAACTACGACAATCCCACTGGAATGTACATATTCAGTAGCCTCTCTACAAGGCTCCATGTAATATTGACCTTATTACCCAAGTAAATATAAAAATAAAAAATAAAAAAACTTTGAGCACATCTCTCAGTCACAAAAGGTACCTGCTCAGAGCTTACAAAGAGCTTGGGGCCCATCAAGCTAAATTGAAGGGATGAACATACGGGTTCCTTTCTCTGATGTCCAGGCATGTTATTTTGTAAAGGCGCCCAGAGCCTTGGAATTTGAAAATCCAAGAAGTACTGAAGCTCTTCAATAGGAGGGTTGACTTCCAAAATAGGATATCTTACTAGAACAAAAAAGACACTGGTATTCCAAAATCACAGATATATGCGAAAACAAACACAAAACAGCATCTAGAAAAAAGTTGAAAGTTACAGATTTCATACATAGGGTTGCTAATTGAGCGAGCCAGCTCATAAGCATTTAGAGTTCGGCTCGGCTTGACTCGACTCGAAACTCGACATTTAAATGCTCGACTCGAACTCGAATCTTATGAGCCGAGCTTGAGCAGGGTCGTGTTCGACTCGACTCGACTCGGTTGTAACTCGAACTCGACTCGTAGTTCGACTCGAACTCAACTCGATAAAATAATATAATAATATAGTCTTTGTTTGTTTGTTTGTTTGTTTATATATATATATATATATGAGGAGGAGCATAATT
>JAURVB010011929.1:0-13883 GCA_033002965.1 Piper betle | reverse complement strand
ATTTTAGATCACCAGATTATGCCCCTATGGACCCAGCTTGATTGAGTTGTAGAATTTTTTCACCCGATTAAATTCAGAGTTCAATGGCCCATTTAACTTTTTACATTGATCCCTACCTATAATGTTACTTTTAGGACTCGAGTCAATTTTAACTTTGGATAGTCTGGATTTGAGCTTTCCATCAATATGTATATTGTGTATACCTATCGGCTTTCAAATTGTGTCATGTGGCAAGATCTGAGCCGTCCACGTCAGCCTTGGCTTTACCATATTATTTTTACATAAATTTTCCAAGATTTCAGAGTTTACACCCATAGCGCCACCGCTATTTTGTCTAGCCGCCAGCAAGTCTTTGCCTTACCCAGCCACCTGACAGGCACCCATGACCTCTTCGCGGCTGGCTTTTCATTCGTATCACTCATGACCATTGGCACCGCCGCAGTCACTATCGACTAGGGAGTTTTTGAAGCTGGTTTCAGCCACCACCGCCACCCTTTTGGTTCGTTTTCTGGTGCTGACGAACCACCTATGGCCGATCCAACCACCCACATAGCTTCATCTTGCTGAGATCTCCACTTTGAGACAACCCATGACCACCACCACGACCGCAATTTCAGCCGGCCATGTTGCCGCACCGGGCAGCGATAATGCTTTTTCCAGCCATTTGCCGACCAGCTAGTGGCCGGACTCTTCCAATCGTTGCCACCAACACCTCCACCTTGACACCCCTCTTGATCTCGACTGGCATCGACCCCAGCCTCGCCACCGTCAGCATTTTCTAGCGGGCCTATTTGCCAATGATCGGGTCCACCGCCCGCGTTCGCGCCCACTTGTTCGTTGCCCGGGTCATGCTTGAGTCTGCTTCTCTGAGCCTGTGTTTGTGTCCATTAGTCTAGTCATGTCTGCCCAGTCAACCCAACCTATTTTCTAGTTAACCCAAACCGAGTTGGTTTAGCTTAGTTCGGGCCAATTTAGCTAATTTTCGGACCGTTCTTGTCCGTCTCTTGCACCGTTTTCGGTAATTCGAAAACCTGTATATTAGTTTAGATGCATATTCACATGATTTAACATGTACGGATGTTATATTTACTCTTATTTATTTATTTATTTATTTATTTATTATCATTCATTTCTTGTTATTCGTGTATTTATTGATTAGAATCCATGTTTATATGATTATTTATTATTATTAATGATATATTTACTTATTAATATTAGTCTTATTTATGTTTACTAAATTTTTGTGTTTGTGTGTGTGTGTGTGTATATATATATATATATATATATATATATCGATCCATTTGCTTATTGAGATGTATGTGATTATTTATTTTTATTAAATTATGCATTCTTGTATTGTGTAACTAGAATATTATTATTATTATTAATGATTAATGAGTATTAACTATTTATTAATTTATTTATTAAATGATTATTTAGTGAATTATTTACTTATTTATATGTTTACTAATAAGAGTATATATGATATTTACTCATGCTTAGCCGTACATTTATATAGTATAATATTATTATTATTTTATGATTAAATTATTATTATTGTCATGTCTTTATTATTTATCTATTTAATCATGAGTGTATTTATTTTTTTATTATTTATTTATTAGTTATATTCTTTATTATGTTTATATTTATGTGTTGTATGTTTAATTGTAGGTTTATTTATCGGTCTTGTTTATTAGATGTATTGTTGATATGAGTATACACCACGAGCATGCATTATATAGAGACATTGGTATTATACTTAGCAATCGGTTTCGATGTAGGTTACGAAGTTCGAGCTTACCGTAGATGTGTCGATGCTCTTGGAGCTTGGACCACAGGTCCGCAGGACTCTCCCTTTGCTTGATCTATGCTTGACTCCCTGCTTGTCGAGTTTAATCATGTTTTGGACGTAGGATGACATCGGCGGTATTTTATCAGATCCCACTGATGTCAGGCCATTTGACAATATTTTCTACCCATGTTTAATAAAACTACAAGGATGAGATCCCTTGTTAGTTTTTGAACTGAAGCTCTAGAAATATATGATACAAGTCTCTTGCCTAAACCTATTATATAACTATACACATTTTTACAGATTTCACGAATAAGAGAGTGAGCATTATGGAGATATGTTTGGACCGAACTAGAACTCCTTCAAACACTAAGGTTGTGTGGTGTATGAGGGTACTACATAACGTAGCACATTTTCGAAATTTGTGGCACTAACTTAACTGTTCCTCTTGCCACTCAAGTACCGTGGCAGGTGTAATATGGAGGATGTGAGCGTAAGTGTTGTATGTAATAATATGAATATTAGTCGTGCATGCCGACACTTGTTTACGTATGTGTGCTTACTCCCCAATGTGAGGCAATTTTGAAGTTTCTTAAGTTTTCGTGGATAATGGAATACCAATTTGCTAGTTTGCACTAGTTATTTTTCGGGCTAGTAACACTCGTTATTAACATTTTTCATATAATGTATGTAGCTCTTGAAAATCCTGAGTTGACATCAGTGGGAGAACAAATAAATGCTACACAGTTGAGTTCATCGCAGTTATTTATTTTCTTACTTTTATTTATATTCGATGTGTTTTGATGCATATTTAACAATGTCTTCCATTCTCTTGACACTAAGTGGTTGTTTCGATATATTTTATCCATCAAGTCTTATCGACCAATAACTTTAAATATGACTTGACTCAATCATAATATTTAATTCTGTTCTTAGGTGAACCAAAATCGAAGTAACACTCTTTACTGACATTTTTTCATATAATATTTTAATATTTTATTTTTTAGACGAGTAACACTCTTTACTAACATTTTTCATATAATATATGTAGGTCTTACAAATTCTGAGTCGACTTCGGTGGGAGTCACACTTGAGCTCAGTACAAGTTATTTGTTTCTTACTTTTATTTATATTCGATGTGTTTTGATGCATATTAACAATGTCTTCCATTCTCATGACACTAGCGGGTTGTTTCAATCTATTTTATCGATCGATTCTTACCGACTAACAACTTTAAACATGAGTCAACTCAATCGTAAAATTTCTGATTCGGTTCTTAGGTGAACCGAAATTGGGGTGTTACAGTTGGTATTAGAGCCATGTCTTGGTCGATTGAAATGAAATACTTTTGTTTTAAGCCAACTGTGTGGAGTTGTCCTTAGCCAAGTCAAGCAGGTATTTCATTTGATCTTTTCTTATAGATTCTATGCTCAATCATACCTGAGCAGTACATATTTTTAGTGTTAATGATTTGAGAAGTTATGAGATGGATATAAGATCATGATTTCAGTAAATGCTAGCATGGATATAATGATAAGCACAGAGACTCGCCTTGTCTTTTTCTGTGCTAGAAATTTAGATGACTAATAGTGTCCATATGTTAAGTTAACAGAGGTTAAGTTGGATGGTGACTGGGAGTACCTAGAATTTTGGTGACCACACTGGAGCACTTGCCCATCTTTATCAGCCCTTTCTTGGGAGTTTGGGAGTTGGTGTATATTGTGAGGTAGAGTTTAATAGATAATACAAATAGAGAGTTTAATGTATGGAGATGCTCACGTAGTTACGTGACACATGCGCATAGACCTTTGAGTGGCTTAAACAAATCCTTTAGGCATAGTTTGAGGCCTACTTGGGAGAACTTGGACCTTCATACAGGTCCCTATGGATGAAGGATGTGGCTATGACAGTGGAGCCACGGAAGTACTGGGATCACAAATGAGAGTTTGGAGATATGACTCAAGATGGACCACTTCTAGGAGATCACAGTGGATGAGGATGAGTAGCAAGGTGGATCTCCAGTCCCATGGACACTTCACCGCCTCCCACTCTCTACTAGTGTATGTTTGTCCCAAGAATATTGTTGGCTACTCTTCAGTAGATAGAGTCATGAACACACCAAGGATGAGCGAGATTACCTTTGACCATATATTTAGATGGTTAACCAGATTTCACTCAATTAATCTCGGGCTAGATTAGTGATTTCTAGTGAGATGTAGTCAGCTCTTATGGGAGCAATCACCCTAGATTCCATGAGATAAGTGTAGGCTACTCTTTAGTAGATAGAGTCATGAACACACCAAAGATGAGAGAGATTACCTTTGACTCTTCAGTAGACAGAGTCATGAACAGACCAAAAGTGATATATATATTAGTCATTTAGTTGCATGCATTTCTACTCGAATAAAATTATACTTATGTATAATTTTATGTCCTCGTTCAGATTAAGATCATTGGTCGCAGCTGCAAGTTCGAAATATCCAGGTCCGTATAATTATTTAAAATGTTGTATTTTCCCTTGTGGATAACCTAGTCAGCCTGAGCCCAGATTCGACCACCATGCACCGAGTGCAACCGGGGTCAAGGAATTGACTCAGTCTGACACGGGCTACGCCCTTCATAATCATATAATGGACATGATGGACTAACCCATCAGCTAATCAATTGGACATGACGGATTGGACTTGCCATCCAATTACGGACATGGTGGATTAGACCCACCAGCCGATAACGGACATGGCGGATTGGACTCGCCCAGCCGATAATGGACATGATGGACTTGACCCATCAGCCAATAAATTGGACATGGCGGATTGGACTCGCCAGCCAATTACGGACATGGTGGATTGGACCCACCAGCCGATAACAGACATGGCGGATTGGACTCGCCAGCCGGTAATGGACATGATGGACTGACCCATCAGCCAATAAATTGGACATGGCGGATTGGACTCGCCAGCCAATTACGGACATGGTGGATTGGACCCACCAGCCGATAACGGACATGGCGGATTGGACTCGCCAGCCGGTAATGGACATGATGGACTGACCCATCAGCCAATAAATTGGACATGGCGGATTGGACTCGCCAGCCAATTACGGACATGGTGGATTGGACCCACCAGCCGATAACGGACATGGCGGATTGGACTCGCCAGCCAGTAATGGACATGATGGACTGACCCATCAGCCAATAAATTGGACATGGCGGATTGGACTCGCTAGCCAATTACGGACATGGTGGATTGGACCCACCAGCCGATAACGGACATGGCGGATTGGACTCGCCAGCCGGTAATGGACATGATGGACTGACCCATCAGCCAATAAATTGGACATGGCGGATTGGACTCGCCAGCCAATTACGGACATGGTGGACTAACCCATCAGCCAATAGATGGACATGGTGGACTGACCCATCAGCCAACTAATGGACATGGTGGATTGGACTCACCAGCCGATAACGGACATGGCAGATTGGACTCGCCAGCCGGTAATGTACATGATGGACTGACCCATCACCCAATAGGTGGACATGGTGGACTGACCCATCAGCCAACTAATGGACATGGTGGACTGAACCATCAGCTAATAAATGGTCATGTTGGAATGGTCACAAGTGCCAATATTATAGATAATGATAGGGAGTTTATGGACTTGTTTTATTTAATTATACGGCTTAGTGGTTAATCACTAACGCGGAATTGCCTCCGCAGGTTAGCAGCTGGACCTAAAGACTAAGAGACGACAGGGTGGTTCTTCTACCAACGCAGGTGGTGAACGGTTAATAAGCGGACTTCTCTTTTACTTTTCTTGTGTTATAAATGTGGCTATGGGAAACGGTCCAAGACTGTGGGATAATTATTTCATGCATTGTCATTTGAAACATAAGTTCTTTTGAGTTAGAAATGCTAGACTTATTTGCTTTCATATTATTCATGTAACCTTTTAAGTAACACCTGGTCCGGTTAGGATTGGTTGTTATAGGGTTGGTTTTGTTAAATTTTGAGTAACACCTGCCAGCAAGGCCCACAATATCGTGAAAAATGGCGGGTCATTACAAGTGGTATCAGAGCACGGTTTCCCACTAGCTCACATTTTATGACTCAAGTACCTTGTTGAAAAGTCCAATTATTATCTTTTCCCACTGTGTGTGTTATTAATTAACAAATGTATTCACTAATAAACCTAAGTCATAACTGGAAAAAAAACATACTAATGAACCATGATGGTTCGATGTTTCAGATGGCAGGCACCCGTAGACAGTCAAGCCGATCTGCACAGTCAAATTCGAACACAGAGAATGTGTTGGCCCAAATCCTGACGGCCATACAAGGACTAGCGCAAGCTTCAGAAAATACAAATTTTGTGGTTCAGAATATTGTGCAGCGGTTACCGAGAGTGGTAACAGGGAATGGAGCCTTAAACTCGGCAGCGGGTCCTAGTAATGTCCCAGATGGTGATCAGGGGAGTGCCCAAGGGTGGGTAGGGTTATCTGACCCGGGCGAGCGAGGGGAGCTTCCAAACCTAGTGCCACCGGTAGTCCGACAAGTGGTGCCACCAGCTGTGGATGATAGTGAACGATACACTGTGGAAAAGTTCCGGAAGAATGGAGCTGAGGTATTCATTGGAGGGATTGATCCAATGAAGGTGGAGAGCTGGATAGACATTACCGAAAAAGCGTTTAGAGCTCTATCTGTGCCCCACTGCCATCAAGTGAGGTTGGCAACATGCATGCTTCAGGAGGAAGCATCTTACTGGTGGAAATCCATGGAAAAGACAACATTCTATCAACGTGAGATTTCATCCATCTCATGGGTAGAATTTGTAACAGCTTTTAATGGACAGTACTTTCCTGAGTCTGTGGTTCAGAAGAAAGCACTGGAATTCGCCACTCTGGCTCAGGGGGAGGATTCGGTCCAGGGATATGCCAAGAATTTCTTGCAGTTGGAGCGATTTGCACCAGGGATTCTGGCAACTGACAAGACTAGAGCGGACAAATTCTTCTGGGGATTGAAGCCAGAGTTGAGAAGTAGGGTTGCTACGGTGCCAAGGGGCACCATAACTGAAGTGATCGAGGCAGCCACGACTCATGAATTGGTGTATGAGCATGACCGTGCACAGAAACAGGGGAGGGCTACTATGCAACATAAAAATGCCAACCAGGGAAGTAGCCAAAACCGGTCGGCAGGACACCAGCAGCAGAACTACCAAAGGGGCATTGAGGGGAACCTCAAAAGGAAGTTTGAGGAGCGTCCGTATCGACAATGTAAAAATTGCAACAAGATGCATTCAGGGATATGCAGAGAGCCCCGTAGGTGCTATAACTGCGGAAGGACGGGACACATGCAAAAGGAGTGCCGTCAGCCTCCGAAGCAACAACAGGAGCAGCCAGAGAAAGGGAAGGTACCAACTCCTATTCGCTACCCGGTACAAGCACAACCGGCAGACAAAGGGAAGGCGAAGCTCTATGCGGTTGAAGTCGAGGAAGCTGAGGCGGATGAACACACCGTCCAAGGTAAAATTCTAATTCAAGGAGTCATGGTGGATATTTTATTTGACTCGGGGTGTACACACTCATTCATATCATCTCAAATAGTCAAGAGGTTAGGACTCCAACCATCTCCCTTATCTAAGGCATATAGAGTCACTACTGCAACGGGAGACGGTGAAGTCACAACTTTGGGAGTGACTAACCTATCCTTAAATATACAAGGGAAACCCTATGTGTGGAACTTTATCATATATGGGGTAAAAGGGTATGATGTACTATTGGGAATGGACTGGTTGTCTGCACACCAGGCTTTTCTTGACTGTAAAGGGAAGAGAGTGGTGACCAAACCTTGTAATTGTGAGATGGGAGTCATTTTCGACGGGTCCTCGCATGATCCATCTTCTTGTATCGTGTCGATTGGTGAGGCAGTCGAGTTCTTTGGGGAGGGTTGTAAAGCCTTTTTGGCTAACTTAGTTGAGTCGGAGTCAAAACCCAAAGAGTTGTCCATGATTCCTGTGGTAGAAGAGTTTCCCGATGTATTCCCAGAAGAACTTCCAGGGTTACCTCCTAAGCGGGCAGTGGAGTTTGCCATTGACCTAGTACCTGGAACAACACCAATTTCTAAAGCACCGTACCGCATGGCTCCAGCAGAACTCAAGGAGTTAAAGAGTCAACTAGAAGAGTTGTTGCAGGTAGGCTTCATTAGACCAAGTACTTCACCCTGGGGAGCCCCTGTTCTTTTTGTGAAGAAGAAAGATGGATCACTTCGGCTGTGTATTGACTATCGAAAAATCAATCAAGTGACAGTCAAGAATCGGTACCCCTTACCGAGGATTGATGACTTGTTTGATCAGCTAAAAACAGCCGGAATATTTTCTAAGATAGACTTGCGGTCTGGTTATCACCAGTTGCGAGTAAAGGAGTCAGACATACAGAAGACGGCTTTCCGAACTCGGTATGGACATTATGAGTTTCTGGTTATGCCTTTTGGTCTAACAAATGCACCAGTGGCCTTTATGTCACTCATGAACACAGTATTCCATGCATACCTGGACAAGTTTATTATCGTGTTTGTGGACGACATTCTGGTCTATTCAAATAATGAAGAAGAGCATGTGAAGCACCTCTCTATTACTCTTCAAGTTCTGAGAGAACATCAACTGTTCGCCAAGCTCTCAAAGTGTGACTTCTGGTTGAGGGAGGTAAATTTCCTTGGTCATGTTGTCTCAAAGGCTGGAATTGGAGTGGATCCATCAAAAGTGAAAGCAGTCATTGATTGGCCACAACCTAAGTCAGTCACTGATATCAGAAGCTTCCTTGGTTTGGCGGGTTACTATAGGAAATTCATTAAAGACTTTTCCTTAGTAGCATCGCCGATGACCAAACTCACAAGGAAGGGGGTCAGGTTTGAATGGAGTAGTAAGTGTGAGGAGAGTTTCCAGTCTCTAAAGAAGAGTTTAACAACTGCACCAGTCTTGACCCTGCCAAATGGTAATGAAGGATTCGTAGTCTTCAGTGATGCGTCCTCGGTTGGGTTTAGGATGCGTCCTTATGCAAGAAGGTAAGGTAGTGGCCTATGCCTCTCGTCAATTGAAGATTCATGAGCAAAATTATGCAACCCATGACTTGGAACTGGCAGCAGTAGTTTTTGCCCTAAAGATTTGGAGGCACTACTTGTATGGAGCCCAGTTCGAAGTCTTCACTGACCACCAGAGTTTGAAGTATATCTTCACCCAGAATGACCTTAACCTTCGACAGAGGCGGTGGATGGAATATCTGAAGGACTACGACTTCCAAATCTTATACCATCCAGGGAAAGCGAATGTGGTAGCCGACACGTTGAGTCGGAAGGGCAAAGTGGACAAAAGTCAGCAGTTAGCTAGACTTTGGGCCATGTCAGCAGAAGTGGTAGCTATCAACCCGGTGGAGCAACTAACAGGCTTATTGGCAAATTTGGTTGTTTCCAATGATTTAGTTGATCATGTTAAGCTAGCACAAATGGGTGATGAGGAGCTGAATAAAATGTTGGACAAGATTCCTGACATTGTAGCTGATTCAAATAGTGTGATCAGATTTAGAGGAAGGTTGTGTGTACCCAAGGATAATGCACTGAGGCGGGATATTTTGGAGGAGGCTCATCGCTCAAAGTTCTCGATACACCCTGGAGTTACTAAAATGTATCAGGATTTAAAGCGAACCTACTGGTGGATTGGGATGAAGAGGGATGTTGTGAATTTTGTCTCTAAGTGTCAGACATGCCAACAGATCAAAGCCCAACATCAACTACCTGGAGGACTATTACAACCTTTAGAAATACCATCGTGGAAATGGGAGTGTGTCACATGCGATTTTATTTCAAAGCTCCCAAGAACTCAAAAGAAGCATGACTCCATATGGGTAGTTGTGGATCAGACTAACTAAGGTAGCTCACTTCATCCCCACGAAATCAATGAGAACGGCGGAATACCTGGCAGGATTATATGTTGACAATATTGTCAAATTGCATGGGATTCCAAAGGAGATAGTCTCCGACCGCGATCCCCTATTCACCTCACATTTCTGGGAAGCTTTCCAAAAAGCCATGGGAACTCAGATTAAGTTGAGTACAACATATTGTTAAGTGTTTAAAATATATAATATTTACCCATGTTTTTAATATGATTTGTAATTCCCGGGTATAAACATTATTAATTAAGTGATATTTTACTTTATTTTTTAGTGAATTAATATTTTATTAGATATGCTTAATTTTAGTGTTTCAATGCAGAAAAAGATGAATAATTAAGCTTTGGAATTGAAAAGTCATGGCCCCCAATGGCTACAATTTATGGTGATCAAGGGAGTTGTGGAGTTAGAAACTTGAAGGGACATCATAATTAATTAGCTTATGTCAATTTGTGAACACCCTCTTTGAATTCTTGTATCTCTACTTCTATGTAAAGGGGTGGTCATTTGTTGTTGATCATATCTCATCTCTTGGCTTCAGAGTGTCGTGAAAGAAGTAGTTTTAGTTTTTGTAATTTCTTTCTAATTCATAACAAAAATTAGTTTCTTCTTTATAATGTTTTTTATTTTTATTATGGAGTAGTCTTATCTTTCGTTGTAGAGAAGAATGGAACTTGACATGATTTAATTGAATTTATTTCAAGCTTTTACTCTTTTATTCAATCAACTTGTTTGAATTATCATGTTCTAAATGATAAAATTAGATTGATCGCCTATATCTTAGATTATGAGGTTTAATTAGATTTCGGGAGAAATTAATTAGATTAGCCATTGATAGTTCATTATATGACGAGTCTTTTGACTTGTTTGTCGTTGTGGTCAGGAGATACACAACATCGTATGCGATTGTAAGGCAATTCTTAATACATTATTTTGTTGATTAATCAATTATCACCGGGAGGTAGAAATTGAGGCAAAATAATAGAACGATGAAGGCGCAGGAGCCACCATGTCATATAATTATCCTAGATCTGACAATCCGAGGGAATAAAACATAAGAGTAAGATATGATGAAAATTAAATTGATGCTAAGGGAAATTTGACTCTAGAACGAGTTTTATCATTTTAACTTCTCCTTTTATTTAAAGTTATTATTTAGATTTAGTTAAGTCAATTATTTTGTTTTGCTCCTAATTTGATTTTCTTCAATTAATTTAAGGAAATTTATCTCTTTGTGGGAATGATACTCGAATTTATCATTATGTTACTTGTTTCGACCGTGTATACTTGCATGTCACAAAAAATATTTGAACACATATTATCCCCAAATTGAGGGTCAGAGTGAGAGGACTATTCAAACTTTCGAAGATTTGTTAAGAGCATGGATTCTTGAGTAGGGAGGTGACTGGGAGAAACATTTAGCTTAGGTTGAATTCACCTACAATAACTCTTACCAAGTCAGTATAGGGATGGCACCATTTGGAAGCCTTTAGGGTAGGCCCTATAGATCTCCATCGTGCTGGCTGGAGTCTACCGAAGCAGTGATAGTCGGGTCAGAGATGGTGAGGGAAGCAACTGAAAAGGTGAAACTCATTTAGCAAAGACTTAAGGTAGCTCAAGATCGACAAAAGAGTTATATTGATACTCGAAGGAAGGACCTAGAGTTCCAAGTTGGGGAGTTTGTGTACCTAAAGACAACTCCTACGAAGTGGATGATCAGATTTAAAATATCACGGAAGTTGAAGCCAAGATTCATAGGACTGTTTCCAATCCTGGATCGAGTTGGAAATTGTGCATATAGACTAGCATTACCACCAAACCTAGTGGGAGTGAGTACACAATGTTTTCCATGTGTCAATGCTAAAGAAATTTATACCAGATGAAGATCATATCATCACCAATTTTGAAGACTTAGAGCTACAATCAAATTAAACCTACAAGGAAAAGCCGATCTACATCATCGCAAGAGAAATAAAGACACTCAGGAACAAGGAAATTCCTTTGGTAAAAGTATTGTGGAAAAATCAAGGGTCAAAGGAAGTTACATGGGAGACTGAACAAGAAATGACAAGGAAATACCCTAGCCTGTTTGTGGCATAGGAGTTTTAAATTTGTAGTAGCATAAACTAATCCCGAAGAAATAAATAAAATTAATCATGATTGTTCTGTTGCCCGTTATGATATTTTGGGGACAAAATATTTCCAAGTTGGGGAGATTGTAAAGACTGTGAAAAAAAAAATTGGACGTGGACACTATCCGGGAAGGACCGAATGTGTTATATTCTTTACCTGGTTAATTATTTACCCATTTTATTATTTACCCGGTTAAATGAAATACGGGTCTAGGGGTGTTTTCACATACCCTAGCCATCATTTTCATTTTTATAAATTTAAAAGAGGACGTCCTTTTTAACATACGGTGTAAGGCGTCTTCCTCACCTTAGCTGCCTAGTTCTCCTCTTCCTTACCGGGGCTTCTTCCTTACTTGGGTATCCCTTCCTATCTCTCTCTTCTTAATTTTTTTGCATGCATATTCTTTTAATTGGTAGGAAGCTTGATAAACATGAGAATTAAAGTTTGAAATCAACAATAACAACTAAAACTAAACTGGTAATTTCGCCATGGCCGACAAGTCTGAAGTTGGGCAATGATAGGCGACTGTAAACAAAGATTTCAAGGTAGCCCTCACACCCCAATGACCTCTCTGGCTGCTGGGTCGAAGGGTGGCATCGCCTTGTCTCTGGGTTCCGATGGGTGGCGGAATTTCAGTGGTTATGGGCGGAGTTGTAGTGTGCGATGCTGTGGGAGATTCCAGACGTCCAAGCCAGTTTGCTGGCCAAAGACTCACGCCGTGCATGCTCACAGCGCTTGGCCTTGACATTGGGTTGTCGTGCAAGGAGAACGGAAGTGTTCCCGGAGGTGCTTCTGGCCGGATGGAGTGCACCTTGCAGTCCCGGCGGTGCTGCTGGCCAGGAGTCACTCGCCTTGGTGCAGAACGGAGTTTGACGTGGATAGTTGCTATAAAGCACAAGCTTTAAGCTTCCAATTGGGTTGTAGGGAAGGGAGTGAAGGACGTGGTCTGGTTTTGGGTTGAAGAGGAAGATATCAGGCCTGGTTTGTTGCAGGACGTCACCTTGGATAGCTGCTGTAAATCATGGATGTTAGGCTTCATCTTTGCCTGTTTTTATGTTGTTGTTGATGTCTTGTTGGGATGTTTATATGGTTGTTCAATTGGGTTGCTGGGGAATTGAAGAAGGACGTGACCAGTGGTGGTGCCAAGGTCTGGTCAGGTGCAAAGAAGAAGGTAGGAGAAGAGAAGATGGCCTTGGGGAAGAAGAAGAAGAAAGAGGGCAGTTTTGTAAATATAGGTTGACTCGATACCGACTCGAGTAAAGATAATAAACTAACTAATTATTGGACGAAATCGATATCGACATAAGTAGTAAAAATACGGTTATGATAAACGGTCAATAATTAATCGGCACACAACAAGAGATTAAATTAAATATTAGGTAAATAAAGTGATTATTTTAATAATGAGTGAGTAATATAGAAAATTGGTTATTAAACTATAGTCGGGTAGCAATCACTAACGTCAAACAACTTGAGGTGGATCTTATTTTCGAAAACAAGGTAAAGGGATCTCATCCTCGAGGGTTATTAATTCTGAAAACAATCAACCAAATGACCCGTGCTAGGTGGGGTCTGATAAATCATCCACCTGACACAACCTACGATCAATAAATCAAATCACCGATAGAGTAGAGTGATAAAACCTAAGAAGCGTGTCCAAACGGACTTGTTTAAAGCTCCAAGCGCAGACTCGCGCCTAGATGGCGAGCTCCTGAAACAAACCTACATGAACAAAACTATTTACTAACGCCCATACATATATGATGCACACCTATATAACTAATATATTCACATGCATACATGAATCTAATCAAACATGACAATCATCTCAACAATCACACTAAATCTCTAATTGTCATGCAAGTTAATAATATTATGATTTCATACGTTACTTATTACCTAGCACTTTTAATTCTAATTTCAAAACATACCTATTCTATTTAGGTGACAATGGTTTAATCAATTTAATCCTTTTAATTTAATACTAGCATGCAAAACCTAAATCATTCATGATAA
>JAURVB010011928.1:0-18850 GCA_033002965.1 Piper betle | reverse complement strand
AGAGCAAGAAGAGGGATTTGGTTTTCTAGCATGAGAATGTCTGGAACAAGATAGTGGAATGTGTTCAACACACCATGGACGCTAAAGATGGGATCCAGAGGTTGGAAATCTGGGGTCAGACCGCGGAGGAGCTCAACTAGGAAACAACCATCAACCAGCATGAGTTGCAAGAAACGGTTCTTGTCTCGCCACTGGTCATCGAGCCCCTCGTAGGCATCCATGAGCTTGTCCGCCACGCTCTCCAACGCTGCACCGAACTCCTCGATCGGCTTCTTTGATCTTTCGACGCATTGAACGAGTGCCCTCCTCTGTGGTGCTCCATTGGGTTGAGATTGGGCTTGCCATGGTGATGGGGTCCTATTGCCACCATCACTGGCTCGTACATCTTGGGGTTCGCATCTCTGAGTCTGGTGGGCACTTTGTATATCATCTGGCTGCTCCATTTGAGCTGCTCTTCTGCAATGTTGATGGACGATATCTGCTCTTTGAGCTCTTCAATCCATCCCTTATCCGCCATTACCTTAAACAAATCTTAGCTCAGCAGATGAATTGCTCTATAGCCTATTGTGGTAGACGGTAACAACTCTTATAAAGTGCAATTCATGCAGGGTGTTCTTAGAAATTGCCTCACATGATTTGGTCAATGCAGTTTAGGTGCATTTTTTATGGCCACGCCAAGATCACTCCGTGTTGCATCATTGCCATGTTATTTTTATCATCATTGCAATTGAAGTCAATACTATCCAAAATCCGAGAAAATTAAAGATCTTTTGACTTTAGCAATACTTTGGATTTATAGAGCCTCTAAAGTCAACCACAAGCATACTAGAAGTCCGGTTCTCTCGGCTACGTATAGAAGTCAATTACCAAAACCCGTATAACATTATCAATTTGATAGGTTTTAAGTAATTAGCAATAGTATCTTGTTTTGCGCTTCAAATTTTAATATAGTCGTCTATAAAGTCTTATGTATTCTGGTTAGTGTTACAGCCGCTTTTGAAAATCAATAATTAATGAAACTTTAAACAAGTTTGTGAATCCAGCATATATTAATGGAATCAAATGAACAATTAGTATTGAAACTGAATCGAGTACGTATTTTGCAGTGAAATATACTCGTCAAAAACCTCATGAGAAATATCCATGCCTACCAGTAAGAAACATCTTAAACCTCAACCGCACCAAAAAAAAACCAATAAGCTATCCTAATAGTAATTAAAAGATAAAATAAAATTATTAACCAATCCTAACTAGTATTGAAGTTGAGGGGGAGGAAGTGGAAGGACAGAGCTCTATGCGGATTCAGAACAAAAACCCAATGGCCAAGCTTGTTGTCCACTTTCACACCATTAGACTTGACATAGCCAGGCCAACACCACCGATGAAGACCATACCATTGTTACATGGCTGGCACTTGTAAACCATCTTGTGTTGCACTCCTCACATCGACCACCGTGACCTCCAACCTCCCATCATTGGAAGCTTCCTCTTCCGAATGTATCATTCGGTAATGTAAATAATTCCTCCGAGAACACAGTATTCATGAAATCGAATATATAGGATCACTTGATTCATTCGATTTGGCTTTTATTATATATTTTAATTAGTAGTTTGGTTTGATATACTATGTAAAATCAAACAACAGCAAAGTTATTGAACTATGTAAAATCAAGCTGCTAATGCATAGCCTCAGTTAATTCATGTAGGATCTATGTCTGCTAATTCGACAGAAAAGTATATATCCAAACAATATGACCACAAATTTTCACAATAGTTGTAATTTACAAACGAATCAAACAATGTCTCACGGCCTCTTAAGTTATATCTTATTCTTAAAGCACGACTGGTAAAATGCGGCTAACACCTCAAGAACCTAAATGAATTTGTGCCCCCTTTACAACCGTACAACCACAAATATTCAAGTTATCTACAATGTCAGCCAACGGAAAATAGGTTTTCCTGGAACAATTTACTCACATATGATCAAGAGAAAGTAAATGACTTAGCATATGATCAAGGGAAAGTAAATGACGTCGATAACTGATTTAAAAAATACCAGCTAAGTGATGGCAAAACGTCACCTTAGGCCATGCAGCTTGAATGGCATAAGCATGCCATTATGCACCCAAGTAAGCTGGCGCCATTTTAAATTCCAGACCACTACTTGTGATCCCAAAGAAGCTTCCTCGTTGGTGCAGGTGGTGCCAATCCAGGAATATCACGAATGTCTTTATTATGAGGATTGACGAGCTGGATTTTCAATGTGCAAACACATTAGGAAAATTTTTGAAATTCATGTCTGCCTAAACAGTGAAGCATACAAAATGGCTCATATCAATGGCATATAGAGTTTATGTAACTAACTGCTTTTCCACAGTTTCCCATACAAGGCTACCACCAAAGTATTAACTCAGCTAAAGAGTGAGCCATCCCAATTGAATTCCACATTTCCCTAGCCGGACTATCATAAATCATTTGAAGTGATCAAAATCATTGAGCAGCTTGTAACTTAAAAGTGTCGCTTTAAAATGAAAGATGCAAGAAAGGATTTGGCAATTTCAGAAGCATTTAGAACAATGCATGCACAAGTTAAAGTTCCAACCTTCACTACAATGATGGCTATCACGCCCAAAACAATGATGAAAAGCAACGCCATAATACATCGATCAGTTGCCACCTTGCAGAAACAGATAGCAAAAGTCCCCGCATTAGTAGATGTAAGTACAATCAACAAATTAGCTAAAGCCCCAATCGAGCTATACCTGTCTGCCTATTTCTTTTACAAGTTTAGAAGCCTTCTTAATGGAAAAATGAATAGAGTCCAATTCATTGACAATGCGGTTCATTTGTTCTGTCTGGACCATTGACACATGGAAAAGTTCGAATCAGTTAAATTGTGTATCAAAATCAAACAATTGAAATAGTTCGAAAGAAAAAACAAAATCGGTACCTGAGCCTTCAGAGTAGCTGATGTCTCAGTTCCTACGTTAATTGTATCTTGAACAACCTTTAACGCACCAAGTTCACAAGATACAAATCACTACTTGCAAAAAGAAAAGTGGATAACAAGCATAACTCTTGAAATATGAAATGCATTCCTCGCTCTCAATTATATTTGCCTCAGTGTCACACCATTTATACTTAACATCAAACAGACCTTGTTAGAACGTTGTATAGCATGATCTGTCTCATCCATCATCTGATTTCCTCTATCAATCAATTCTTGGTTGGACATGGCTGTCAAGCACCAAATATAAACATATAAAGATCAAAAGATTATTTTGGTAGCACTCAGATCCATATCAAAGTACTCATCTGAGCTGATCAATCCAAATAGCAAATCTAATTAAATTTCATAACATGGGAGCAAAACAGAATTTATTGGTAAGAAATAAGAAAGCTGAACCACCTTTGAAGGCTTCCAAATAGAATGGCATCCAATGCAAAATTTCACCACTTTAATTCTGTTAAGTTATGTGTCATTAATTAAAATGTGAAAGCAATTAATTAGCGATACAAGATCCATCATTGCACTCAACCTAGTAGGAGGAGGAGGTGATGATGATTGAGATGATGAATTGGTGATGATGATGATTTTGTAAAATGAAAGCTGAACAACATGTCACTCATATAATGTCAAGGGCTGACGAAAAATAAAAGTGTGATGGTGTAGGTATGGCATTCACCCAAAACTATCTCACAAAAGAAACTAGTGTAAAAAGCCAACAAACAATCATAATCTTACATGAAGCAAGAAAAATGTTCTCCTCTGCAAATCCCTCTGCACCATCAGGACCATTAAACAAGTCAACGCGCTTGTTTTCAAGACTACTAGCATATCTGCAACAGAATTCAGCATTTACATGATAAAAAAAAAAGACTTTAGATCAAATAAAACATATATTAATGAAGAGATAACTACATATGAATCAAGAAATGAAAAAATTCATTTACTACATATTAATATAGTGACTCAAAAAATGTCTGTCAATTATCCTCCACCATTAAAAAGCATGGAGTTAGTACAAGTTGTAAATTTAATAGGATAGATTGAAAAGTTTTCCAGCTTCAGTGTCTTTCTAGTAGTTAACTTTTATTAGTTGTTTATTTCTTTTTAGTAAGAATTTTACTAAGATGAGGAAGTTACCAGGATTTAGACATTACCCAGAGAAGTAGTACAATAAAAATCTAGCCAACTGAGAATATATAATTTCAGTTTGAGATTAATTGAGATTGTATGCTGTGGGATTTTTTTTTCCTTCATGTTATTTCAAACAAGGTACTCTTCTGTATCTCAGGAAGGTCTTGCGAATGTTAGAAAGAACAGATAGTGGGCACGTTCTTTATGAGATTTTTCTTTTTTTTCAAAAAAAAAAAAAGATTAAAGAAAAATAGAGGAGAAACAACAAAAAAAGAAATTGTTATCATGATCTTGAGTTGTTTGACGGCGCCCCAACCAAACATCAGCGAGAATGAAACCTTAAATGCACACCAAAACCTTAGGATCAACATTTGCAACTCTGGCAACGGTAAGTTGACTAATTACTACACATGGCACAGGATGCATCCAAAAGAAAACAAAAAACATGGCTAATATCCAAAAGGAAATCCACCCCCGTGAAGAGAAAACAATGATGGACATAGTAGCATGCCAGTGTACCAAGTCTTCTTATATTACTATTTCAGTAATAAGAGTATCTTTGTTTTACCTACTTATCATAAAGTCATTAAAGTAGACCTGGCAGTTTTCTATGCTAGACCTACACAAATAATTTGAAGCACAATGAAGAGACCTTACTGCTTTCTGAGGGAAACATATGAATTTAGTTCTTTAACCTGCAAGGTGGCACAGTTTTCAGATGTAGAAAGATGACAAGTTCATAAAAATCAGCAAAAATAAGAGTTGCAGAAAACCATTGATTGTTTTTTCTCATTGAGCTTTCTGATGATGTCTGGAGAACTCCTAGCCTCCTCTTCTTTTATTTCTCGATCAAACTCCTTGATAAGCCTGTGGAGAATGATAAAGGTTCAAAAAGATCCTTAAGAAAAACCCTTTCCTTCATAAAAAATACTCATTTCAATCTAAGGGATTTCCTGGCTAATATGTATCTTTGATGATTTCACTCACTCTAGGGTGATTAATATCCAGACAAATTAATTTCAGAAAACAAGCTTAGCAAAAAACAGGGCATCCAGCTGGTTAACAGTAAAACATTTGCCTATGGGGGGGTTCATGATAAACTTGATACAGCAATGTCAAATAGAGGAAATTTTTTTCAATGAGCACAAGTGCTTAAAATGACTTGGCTTAGCTTCCATTTTTAAGTTTTGCTAGAATATTATTGTAATACTACAATAAAGGAATTATTAAGGAATCAAATGCTTTACACACATGAAATTGTATCTTGCAAAAGGTTCTCCTTTTCTATATTTAACACAATAAAAGTTCCATACATCAATAAATTTTGAAGAAACAAGCAAAACAGATTTATAGCATTTAGAATAACATAGTTTAATCATTAATGTTATATCATCAGATTGCAGATTGCCGATGAATAAACAGATAGTGACTAGCAATATTTTATTAATAAACATCTATGAACCTTAAAAAAAAAACGAGAGAGAAACACTTTCAACAACCTCTTGCACTCCTTCATCTTTTCTGTGAGCTCCTCCAGCTGCCTGCTCTGCCTATTTGTATCCTTAATCTTTTCAAGTTTCTGAAATCCATTTCTGCCACAGATGTAGAATTCTGTCATAAAGTATTGCAGAACAGCATAGCATTTCATAATTTGTTATAGTGAGAATACTTATTCTTGGAAGAAGAAACTTCGTTATTATTAATGGAAGACAAGGCACGATTTGTTTTATCATTTTGTGCAGATTCGCATATCAAGGGTATAATTTCAAATGAAATGACACTGAGTGTATCAATTCCATCCATTTTTTCCAGTTTGTGAATTGTTCAAATGACATGTGAATTTAAACGCGGCCATACATATCTTTTTACATCAGTTATATTTATCTTTGAACGCGTGCATTGTTTGACAAACATTATATACATCACATCAGCCATTAAGAAAAAAGCATAAACAGCAAAGTCCACATATTTCAGACTCTATAAGGCATGGAGCAATGTAATTTCTGACGGGCATGACGTTACGTAACCCTTCCAAAAAAAGTAAGGTCGTTTGAAAAAATTGATAAACGGCGACCAATAGTCCAACCTCATTAGAAATATAAACATCAAAAAACATAAGAGGAAACTCTTACGAAAGAGATCGGAGAATATCGCTAATATGCCCGTCGAGGCTTGCCACATTCTCGCTTATCCCGGACAGGTCCATCGGCACAGGCACGAGCTAATTCACTACACTACAAAATGAAAAAAAATCACAAATGCGTGCAATCAATCAACGTAGCATGCCCGATAGAACAACCATGGAAACAAGCCTGCAAACCTCTTCCAAATCCTCCCTTCCGATGTTAGAAGGAGAACAAATCTTCGATCCAGAGCGACAACCCTGCAAAAATCTGAAACAATAAAGAACGATCTCAATCAACTCCAAACAACCAACAAGACAAGGAAAAGTCAACATAATCTACCACTCGGTGTCGGGATCCGACAGCGGGATGGGAAGGGGTATGCGAAAATCTAGCAATGTCGGGAAATTTTGGTCGATGCTCGCCGGCGACAATCGTTACACCGAATCTCCGGCGTTGAAAATGGCCTTGCGAAATGGGCTTCAAAGCCCATGGAGAGGCCCACGTTTCGAAATTGATTTGGCCCACAATAAATATCCGACTCAGACAAAAATGTTCAATTTGAAGTTTGAATCAAAAAAATGTTCAATTTGAAGTTTAAATAAATAAATAATTCAATAAATAAATATTTAATATTAATTAATCATAAATAATAACAGTATAACTATCAAATACATGAATATATAACTAAACACCAATAAATAATAACATACACGTAAGCAAATAAATAAATAAATAAATATAATTTGTTTAATATGACTACGATTAATATGAATAAGTAAATACATCATCAATAATAATACATAATTATACAAGCATGCATCATAATTGATAAATATATAAATAACAAGAAATAAATAATAATAAATGAATGAATAAAATGAATAATTGATAAATACAACAATTGTAACATCAAAATATGATAAATAATATGAACATGCATCTAAATTAATGTAAGGAATTTCAAATTATTGAAAACAATTGAAAAACAGACAAAAATGATCCAAAAATGGCTTAAAAAAGTTATCAACTGGGCTGAAGCCTGAGGTCGGACCAAGTTAACTCCATTCGGGTTTACTTGAATGGTAGGGTGGAGTTAGTTGGGCAAACACAACAAGCGAATGTCAGCGCGAACATGGGAAAACAAGCACCAAATGGGCTGCCAGTGCCCATCGCTCAAAAAATGCCAACAGTGGTGTTGTGGGAGCTACCACTAATCGCGATTGATAGATGGTGACTGTCTGGGGTATGGGCAAAATCACCTCTGGGTATGGCGATGTCACCGGCAAACGATTGCGGTCAGAACGGGGGTCAATGGTGGTTTCAAAAGTTCGGCCTCAGCGAGGGTAAGCTGTCTGGGGTGATGGTTGGTAGTGTCCAACTGGCGACTGGCCGGAAAGTAACGAAAATGCCACTTAAGAAGTGTGAGTCACCAGCTGTGATTGTAGCCATGACAGAGGTCAGGGCTGGTCTCAAATGGAAGAGCTTAGCGAGGGGAAGCTGTCGAGGTGGTCAGCCTCGTCGGCACCCAAAATGGCCCAAAAGCGGCTGCAGCGGTGGAAACTGACAATAAAATTATCGTCACCGGCACGATTGCGACGGCGCTGGTGGTGGTGATGGGTATGGATTGATAGCTGGTCGCAAGGCGGTTACGTTCGTATTAGTTTGGTGGTCAGAAGGAGGGCCGGAGACTCACCGGCGATGAGCTAAAGTGGCGGCGGCACAAGGGGTGGAAAACTCTGAAAATGTGGTAAACCTCTCACAAAAGGAAGGGCAATGCTAGGTCTCGACATGGATGGCTCTCATCTTGCCATGTGATACGATCTGAATACCCAATAACTCGTGGGCCTAGTGAGGTCCACATGTATAAATACAATATATATATATATATATATATATATATATATATATATAGCAAGAAAGTTAAATGAGTTTCGAAATCCCAAACTTGATTGGATGAAGATCTAAAACTCAAATCAAACTGAGCCCACATGGGCAATCTGGTAATCCAAATTTTTGAGATGCATGTAAAAGAAATACTCGAAAGACTCAAGCGGATATTAAATACTGCAACGATCTAAATCTAACCCTAAAACTTGACCTCACACAAACAAAAAAAACTATATACCTCGTATATACACTAATAAATCATCCTTCTGTTGTAGCATAACTGAAATAATTATCTGTATCTCGGGTATATTCAACCTCTATAACATGCTCATATACCCATCTTGATCCAAATTCATGGCCCAAAAGCTGGTTAGGCCTCGAACCGACTCGAACTGACTCGAAACTTTTACCCGAACTGGGAAGAGTAATAAGTGGGTAAAACCTTTAACCCAAAGTTAGTGGTTTTATAACAGCCATGCCGGTGGCCTAACCACCCCTACCCCAGGCCTCATGGCAGTTGTACCAAGTCGAATCAAGCCACCCCAAAGCCTAGGGTGGTATTGAGGACAACCAAGGGGAAATTAGGCTTAATTACTAGAAAAAGAGAAAAAAATTAACTACGCTATCCTCACTTAAAAATCAAAATAAATTAAAAACCATAAAAATGTACAAAAAACTAATTATTTTATGTAAAGGAGCGACCAACCGCCATCTCCTAGCTGCACACTGACACGACTCCACCCGAGGACCTTATTTTTAAAACATTTTGTAAAAATCAATACTTTTAAGGGCAATATTAATCATTATAAAAATATTATCTTTACTGATAATAGTCTTAATTCTCCCACCAGTAGAGAAAAGGTAGAAGGGAACTCTTTTTTAGTTTATTTTAATTTTTAAGTGAAAGTATTTTTTACACGGTTCATAATTCTCCTTTTTCTGTAATTAAACCTGATTCTATCGAAAAAAAATCACCCTTTATTAAAAAAACTCATACAAGGCATTTGAGACAATATAGAATAATAAATTACTCATCAGCTGTGGCCCAGGGGCTGAAAAATTTTCAGATGATAGAATTTCCTAAAGCTAATTGTGCAATAAAGGTCAAAAACCAAAAAAATTGAAAGGGAAGCTAACTCCCTTTTTTTCTTCATATAAATTATTCAAATTGCAAGATCATCACAATTAACTACTAAATCAACCACACTATATACTACACGAACAGCTCCCAAAGGGGAATTCTGATTACCAGAGCATCAATCAATAAAAATAAGAAAAAATTCGAGCCAAATTATTAGACGCTCCTTTCACTCTACAAATCACATATGAACCGCTTTATACATGCTTCCCAGGAAGCAACTGAGAGCCACTTAACAAACTCTTGGAACTACCACCAAGCCGCCTGGCCCTAATTTCCTGTTCTTTCTCTGCCCGGATGGCAGCAACCTCTTTTTCCATTGCAGCTACTTCCCTCCTCATTTTCCTAGCTTCAACCTCCATTGCTTTGGTCAAGGTTTCCACTTTCTTTGATAACATCTGCCAGAAGGCAATTTTTAGCGTCAGATGAACAACAAATAAGATACAGCAGATGTCAATTATTAGCCAAAAAAAATCAAAAGGAAAGCAAATAAACCTCAATCGCATCATCCTTGTCCTTAAGAATTTGGTCTTTTTCATAGCCGGCTTTCCGCAAAGCTATGACCTCTTTCTGCAGCATACCATATAACACACCTGATACACTATCCTCTGTCTCATCGCAAGATAAATCATTTACTTTTCCTCACAACATTCCTTCATGTGGGTTACAGGGTTGTTGACTATTTTCTCACTAGATTTGTTCAGAAAACCACTCAGCCGCATTCCACTAGAAAATATCCTACTGCCCCTATCCAATGACCTTGTACCACCATCAAAAGATCTCGAGCTTCCTTTAGCATGCTTCAAAATTGTATTTGTACCACTTGTAAGAGACGGTCTTGAATTATATGTTGACATTCTTTTGGACAAACCGTTGGACAGTTTAGTCAGATTCTCAGAACCACCAAGAGGCTGCCTTCTAGAAGGGCCATTGCTTACACTTCTACCATCTGGTGTAGTTCGGCCACCCCCACTTGAAGGACCCCTTAGAGTGTCCTCCAATACCTTAAGCCTCAGTTGATATTTTTCCTGACAATAGAACAGCCATCTATTAATAATTTTACTCTAGAAAAATCTTAAACATATCACTCCTGAAGTAACAAACTTTCAATTGCGCTTCTGATTTAGCTGTCCGCTCAGCAATTGTAAGTTTATCCCGAAGCTGTTGCATTTCCCCCTGCATTAGATTACAATATTAACACAAAGTGTGAAACAAATGTTGAACAAAATAGAGAAAGCTAACAAAGGAAGCACTTAGAACACAAAGATCATATTCATAGAACACAGATTAATGTAGGTAAAAAAACCAAAAGTCGGTAGTAGTACCTGCATAAATCTTCTTTCCTCAAGCCATTGCCGTACAGGCATGACTTTATCATTTGCATCTTTCCACTCATTTGCAACAACAGTTGCCACTCTATTCGCAGTTACCTTTGTACGTGCTAATTCTCTATCAAGGGTTTTCCTCTCCTCCTGAATGACTTAAACGTGTAATTCACAAATTCTCTACAAATTTCTAGAATGGCGCTAAAAAATTGACGGGAAACTATCCTACATTTATTTCTTGAACTTTTCGTTGATAATCCCTCACAGCATTAGCAGCAGCTCCACCAGCAAGAACGGCTTCTTCAAGCTCTCTTACAGTTTGGCTAAGCTTCTCAACTTCTGCAACTTTTTGGCGATGCATTTTGTCCAATATTTTATTTTCTTCCTAACAGATCATTCACACAATGACAAAATAATACACTAATCATGCACCAAAATCAAAAGAAATACTGAAATCCTCTAATTAGAGGTTTAGAATCTTAGACGTTAACCATTTGAAGAAAAAAACCATCCATATCATTTTTAAGTAGTAGAACATTTGAAATTCAAAAAAAGTCTATTAAGGTGATATAAGTGATACAAATTTTCATATCTAAGTATCCCTTTTTGTCACACCTGTACATGTCACCTCAAGCCAGTAACACTGTCTACACCATGGCCAATTAACACCATAGGGAAGATCTATTTAGCAGTCAGATTCACCCTATAGGTTGGTATCAGGTAGTAACCATTAACAACACATGTAAATTACCAAGTTCTGTAAAATATGGGCAAGAAGGCTTTCCCGACAACCATCTTACCTAAGATATGACCAGAAATTATATGAAGAAGCTCCACTGACTGATATTAACAAAAGCCTAATTTTGCACAACATGTTGAACTATTAGGCTATGCATGTTAGTTAATCCCACAGGTCATTCTAATGTGACTTGATAATAATCAGTGAATAAAATTCTCCTAAAATCAACCAAACAAGTTTTTCACTTCAAAGCCTGAGATAATTACAGAATCAAGACACTAATGTAATGGTCAAACTCCTTATGAGAACATATAAAACTCAAATTTTCATATCTTTCATCAATACCTGGCAGATTTCTATTTGTTTGATCAGCTCTTGATTCTTATTCTGTAAATCATCTACCATGGAGGCCTTCACTAATGCAATCTTAACAGTTCTTTCTGCTTCGAGTAAAGCTACTTCTTTTGATTTTGTGAGACGATCTAAAGCCTTTTTGTCATCTTGCAGCTTTGCAATCTACAATAAACATAAGTAATAACCAAAAACACGTCAGTAGCATGTTTTCTTCGTTACACAATTGACTATCCATATTCATGACTTCCCAATTATGATCACTGGAGTAATGGAAAACCTCCTGACATATTTAAATTACAGAAATGCAAAGCAAAAAAACACACCTCTTGCTTAGCAAGCTTAAGTTCTGCTTCCAAAGGTGCAAGGATAGCCTCAATGGGAGGCATATCATCATCCTTTTGGGAAGCATGTACTCTTCTAAGAGTCGCTTCTGCTGCAAATTGTGCAGCCATCGACGCCTTCTTGTCATCATTAATTCTCTTGATATCAAGATTCTACAAAACAACTTTATCAAATCACCGTGCTGTAATAACAAAAGTTACAAGATTAATGGGCTGCCTAGAAGGAGGTGAAGTGTGTTACTCTGGCTTCCAAAAGAGACTCAGTTAGCTTCAGCTTTTCCTCTACCTTTGTTAACTCCTCAGTAAGCTAACACCAGTAAAAGAATTCAAAAAAGACAATTTCGATCATAAAACAATGTGAATTTAAGATGTAAGAAATCAGAACAAAGTAAACAAAAGATGCAGCTTTATTTGAGAGAAAATGAATAAAGTACAAGGCAACTGAAGACCTCTAAACACACATCTGACACCATGTGCATGCCCCAAAAGAACCTCAACAACCGTGTGTTTATTCCAATTCTACTCTAACCATCGTGTATCCTAATATACCATTTAGAAATCCATGACAATACACACATGCCCATGTGCAATTCATTCCAAATCTTTACATTCCCGTTTGCCTATTCTGGACTCATCTCCAACACCCATCAGCTCTTCATTATCAAAAACCAATTGACCACTAAGCTGGAAGCTTATCGTACTAAACATCCCTTCCACAGCCATTTCTTCTTCCACATGATACTGAAAAGGTGTCAAGGACATGAACACTAAACTAGGACACGTGATTACAAATAGCAAACTTCCAATGGCCAGATGCCCTTCATGACACATCCCTCCTCCTTCGTCCTGGCTTGAAACCGGCAATGCACAAGTATTGTCAGGGTTCTCTACCAAAACCAAAATAATATTAATTCTGAATTCAAATTATTATATTATGACCCACCTGTCCCCCTAAATTTCATTTTGAAACACAAATGATTGATATACAGACATCTTGCCCATTAGAGACCGGTAAATAGGAGCACCAATTATGCATGTCACCAGGCATGCGGTAACTGCTGCGGTAGTATTCAATGGCCATGACAAACAGAAAAAATTTCTCACAAATTCTCAGGGCAGAATTTCACAAGAAGGCATAAATGGTGTATGTCGTAAATAGGACCCTAGGACATGCAACAATCTCGTACAGACCAAAAAAGTGGACACAATAACATCAGCACTAACAATTCTGCCAAGTATATATCACGAACCAAGATTACCAATTTTTAAAACAAGACAAAGTAAAGACCAAAAACCTCTTCACAAGCTTTCTCCCGTAAGCGCTCGGATTGCTTTAACGCCTTGATCTCCGCTTGAGCTTCCCCCAGTTCCCGGTCCTTCTCTGCACAACCACTTCATTTTTTAGACCATGCAGCCAACGCATATGCAATTTCAAGTTAAATTGACACCTGATTATCCATTTAAAATCCACCACTGTTCAATGCACTCATTTTTTTGTATAAAAAAGACTCAAATGCAAATCTTCAACTGTACTATCAACCTTTTTTTACAAACAAAGTAACAGGGGATTTCTACATGCTTTTCACGAAACAGAATGACCTAAAAGAGATAGAAACCCAGGATTATGATAGAACGCAACAGCTCTGAACATTAAAATTCGCCACTGCCGAAGATAACATAAAATTTCCTAAAAAGAATCGAACTTCCAGCTGACAACCACACCATACCAAAACCGTAAAAAGCATGAAACCACTCTCACAACCCTAAACCAAGCAGGCAACATCCCAACACGACAACCGAATCAAGCACCATTTCCAGACCTCTAACTTCGTTCTCAAGCCTCGTGAGCTCCACCCGCACGGGATCCGACCCGTGCATCAGGTTGATGAACTCGTCCGCCTCCATACTCGGCCGCCGCGCCGCCCCGCCGCGGGCCCGTCTCGCGCTCCTCCCCTCCTTGAACGACGCCGACGCCTTGAGCGGCGACGGCGCTCCGCCCGGTGCCTCCATGGACGGGGGCCGGGCCACGGTCACCGCCGCCTCCCCCTCGCCGTCCGCGTCGGCCATCGCAGGATCTAGTCGGCGGGGAGCTAGCTCGCCGGCATCGGGAGGTAATGGCGGGGAAAGGCGGCAACTTTTTGGGAGAATCGGGGTCGGGGTGGGTGATGAGAGGTCGCCGGAGGTGGTGCGGCCGGCGATTTGGCAACGGAGAAGGATTTGGGCAAGCGTTGGTCGGGGGAAGAAGGGCAGTGGGAGTTTGAACTGGGCATTGGATATTTGATATTCCCTGTCCGTGTTTTTGGTAAATCCAGGTTTCATGGGGACGGCTTTTATCATTTTTACTAGAATGCCCTTTTATTTATTTTTCTCTTTCTTTTTTTTTGGATTAGGTGTAGGTAGGGTTGATAATTGGGTGAGCCAGCTAACGTTCGACTCGGCTTGACTCGACTCGAAACTCGACATTTAAATGCTCGCTCGAACTCAACTCGAACTCGAATCTTACGAGTCGAGCTTGAGCAAGGTCGTGTTCCGGACGCGACTCGGACTCGGTTGTAACCTCGAACGCGACCTCGACCTCGACTCGTAGTTGGACTCGAACTAACTCGACAAAATAATATGAATAATATAGTCGGTAGATTGGATTGTAGTGGTATGTGTGTATGAAATATAATAAACAAAGAAGCTAAAGATAGTTGAGATGGCAGGTATCCACCTTGATGATTTCAAGCGCTAGGGGTTCAAACCACAATGGCCTCACTTTTTTTTTAAGTGAGGTACTTTTGACTTTTTAATCAAGCTCGATTTCGGCGAACGAGCTCACAAAAATTAAACATTAAACAGTCTTAAGCATATTCGAGCTCGAGTCGAGCTCGAACACATAAAAAGTACTCGAGTCGAACTCAAGACATGTATGTCCAAAACTCGTTCGATCTCGAGTCGAGTTCGAATGAGCGTCGAACTATTCGAGCCGAGTTAGCCGAATTCGATCACATGTTCAGCGCTCAATTAGCACCCCTAGGTATGGGTTTTTATTGTAAAGCCCGATTAAATGTAAGTAAATCACTCTTTATTAAATTAAATATTATTAGTTTACTATTATATATGTATATCTAGTGACTCACCATGTCTTATAGCTAATATTAACGATAAGTCCTTCTAATTGATTTTATTATTATTATTTAATTTAAATTTGATTTTTTTCTTTTTTAAATTCTATTTGATTTGATATAAATGATTTTTTATTCTCCTTCTCATTCCATGTTCAATCTGATCTGTTGTAAAAAACAGGTTAGTCAAGATTAAACAAATTATAAACCCATGTAATTAAGCTATCAAATATGCCCATCCTTTTTTTTTGGCTCGAATAATAGTAAACAAACAATTTCGACGGGTACAGATACAATTCCCCTCGTTCCCGTGTTTCATGGAACTCACATAAAATAAAATATCTATAAAAAAAGGGGAAATTTGGATAAAATTATCAAATAATATTAAAGAACTAATTGATAACCCGTGGGATGTGCGGCTAAAAGGATTTAAAATAAATCTTAATTATAATATAAGTTAAAATAAATCTTAATTATAATAAAAAATATTAAAGGATTCAAAATAAATTTTATTTATAATTGAAAAAAATAATATTATTAATCAAATATAAAAAATAATATTATAAATTAATTAAAGCACATGTGACAATACTGTATTAAAATCCTCTGTTTTGTATTGAAAATTTTAAAATAAATCTTATTTGTAATAGAAAAAAGTAATATTTTTTACTAATAAAAAATAAAAAATTAATTGTAAAATAATTAGAGGACTGACGGCAATACCCGGTTAAAAGTAACTGTGCTCTTATATATTAGATAACAAAAAAAAAACAACAACTTTTGATAACGTTGACTTTCATACGTTTATTGTCTGGCATACGTCAACATTTTACTTTTTTGCAAACTTAGAGTGTGAGCGAGTTTCGAGTATTGTAAAATCCACGCGTGGGTATGCATGAAAAATAATAAAGTAGACGTGTTAACGGCTGAGCTTACATTGCCTCCATTTATACCATAGGTCTAAAGGGGAACAATGTGTACAAGTTTTAGATGTATAGTAATTAGTAATCAAACCATTTTTTGGCGTGGACTTCTTGGTCTAACTAATACTTAATTTCTAAATATCCTCACAACAAAATTATATTTAGGTTTTTGTGTAATTACCCAACTTAAAGTGTAATATAATAAATTAAGTCATTTTTTTAAAAGTAGTTAATCAAATTAAATATTTATAGTTTATTGTCACTTATAAACATGATTTTAGTTTAGTAGGTATTAAATATTAAATTAAATTAAAAGATCTGACAATCCATCTACTTTAAAAAAATTTGTCTCTAAAATTTTTATACTTAATCGTAGTTAGCCCTATTTTATGACTCTTCTCTAACCTGTAACTAGCAGCTTTTTTGGACATAGCAACCTAGTTAATATTTATAACTACCTGACCTAAAATATAAATTAATGAGTTAAATTATTTCTTTAAAAGTGGTTAATCATATTTTAAATTTATAATTATTTATCATGTATAAATAAGATATTAGTCTAATAAATATTAAATATAAGGCTAAGTTGAAAAATCTCACGTTTTGTAGAATTTAAAAAACAGACGGGGGGATGCTTGTGAAATGTTTAGATAAAGTTGATATGAGATTTGCCTAACCCAAGACCCAGAGACAGCCAAAAAGCAGTTGTTACTTGTTTCATACAGAGGATCATCGAGGTCGACTTGTTTGTCCATTTTAATTTAGTCACTCTATTTTGATTGAATGATTGTGACCAATATTATATTAGTGAATGACAGAGTGTGACCACATGAACGTCGTCGCCCGTCGATTCAACCCACATGAAACGAAGTTGTGACCCCTTCTATGGTCGATACTGTGCACACACTAAAAACTGTCTGATTTGTATTTCAATTACGAAACAAGATATAGATCGTAATGTTTCTTATGCATCAGTAGTTAGTTAAAATTGTGTGTACACTTCGATTCTGCCTTACGATTGGATTTGGCACAGGATTCCTCTAAAATTCGTCGACAATACAACTTTTACAATTCTTATAAGATATCAAAATAAAAACATATTTTAAATTAATTAATTAGTGACAAAGAAGATGTTGCTCCAAGCTTAATCTGATTTGGAAACAAACGTATAGTCCACTCCCATCACCCAAAATCACAGTATTAATTTAGAATCTTAACGAATGATTCTTTTTTTTTTCGTGATCAAAATAGTTAATTATCTTTCATATCTCATTTAAAGTCTAATCCATCTTTTTTCCCCTAAGTATAACTCTTTCGTTACAAACAAAAAAATTCTCCAACTTATCAGTCTATTAATTTTTTTTTATCTACACTCTCTATGCCGATACAAACTAGCATCTTCTAATTTTGTCATATATCTGATATTTAATGGTATAAGATACAGCTTATTAGTGAAGGCAGATATAATAATTTTCAAATTAGTTAACTAATATTTTGAAATTAAACTAAATTTGATTTATTTTTAGCTCATATTCCATCTCACTCGTCTCGCAATTTTAGTTAGACTATGTTTTAGTATATATATTCTTATATTCAGTAGAGTTTTTTCTTTTTCCTTTTTTCTTCTTTTTGGAAATGGGAAAACTATCCATGCTCAGTACTCTTTTATCGTAATTTAATTAAATCAACTAAAGGGGGTTTTAATTTTAAAGGTTAAGTACACTCAATGCTCCTATTACATTCTAAGTGTCATTCAATGTGTACATTTTTTATTTAAGATTTTTGCATACAAAATACCATCAATTGACTCCAAGAGATAATAGAAGTTTGCGCCTTGAATACAAACCATCTTTTTTATTAAATCAAACAAATTTAATACATGAAGAGCCTTTCAAAGCATGGTCGCTTAATGTAGTAGACCCACATTACAAGGTTATTATAGGGGCAAAAATGGGACTGGCCAATTTAAATAAGATATGCAGCGCTCCCATTCAAGAGTTACGGTGAATAGGCCTGCCAAATTGTAATGCAATTAACTCAGATAGAATTATGAACTTAGTCCATGTTCAGAAGTAAATCGATGTCAAAGAGGAAAACATTGGGTTAGAACCGGTTATGCATAGCACAATTGAACTCAATTTTACATAATAGTTTTCATAAAAATAAAAAAACATCCAAGCATGACTAGAGGGGTAAGCAAGTCAAATCGGCTCGTAAGAATTTTATGTTCGTCTTGATTTGGCTTAAATTCGTGCTTGTTAATTTTGCGTTCGAAAAAATATTCGAATCAAAATATATAGCTCGTTGAACCATGAACAGACTTGAACCAAAGGGTGTTTAGCTTAGTTTGGCTCAAAACTTGAGTTTGAAGTGTTTAAACTCAAAAAAATCTTCAGTATGACTTAGCTTTTTAATATTATTGAGATTACATCGAACTTATATAATATTGAAAAAATATTTTAATCCCATATAAGTCGAGCATGACCAAACACAAACATTCGTTTGGCTCGAAAACATAATAAGTCGAATATAAGCCAAACTCAAATAACATAAATTTCGGACGAATTGCTCGACTTATAATAAATCAAAGGTTCTTCGAACACTTAAACATGTTTGCCAAAAACTTTATCGAATTTAAAAACATCTCTGCTCCGCTCGGCTCCGATCGACTTGTTTGCACTCCTAAGCAGGACTCACTAGTACGTGGAGTGACATTGACTCTCGTGTACTTAGACCAAAAACTCAACATATATTTTATAAAAAAATTGA
>JAURVB010011926.1:0-21662 GCA_033002965.1 Piper betle | reverse complement strand
TATATATATGTTCTTGGATATTGTGAAATAGGATAATCTCATGCAGATATGTACATTGCTTTATTTGACTTTTTTTGGCCAGCATGAGGAAGGGGCAAGTGAGAAGCTTTAGATGATGACAACGCAACCAACCAAACATCATTAATTTTTCTATCACATTATGGAAGAGCAATGTGCATGCTTATAAGGTTAACTTGCCCATTTTTCAAATTAAGTCGAATGAAAGCAGCTATAAGCAATGAGTCAACTTGTAAACATGTTTTTGCTTATAAGAAGAAATTTCAATGTTAAGCATAACTAATAAAAAATAAAAGAGACAAACATCTCATTATTACCCACAAAGTTTTAAATGTTTTACCGATTCCTGGAGTAAACTTATTGGAAAGATGGAGTACATTTGGTTCAACAGGGTTGAACTTTAAAAATATAAACAAAATTCTTATTAGATATTAAAAATTTTTTTGATTGATATTCAATTCAATGTCGATTAAAATACTGTGTTTTTGACAAAAAAACCGATTCCAAGGAAAAATCAGATATAAATGGTATACTTTAAAAGAAAGGTGCAGCTATACATGCTAGAAATTTTAAAAGTGAACTTTACCAATAAATAATGATGAACAACTACACAGCAGGGAAAGATAGATGATTGTTACATTTTTCTAAACAGAAGATGCTTTTCCCCTTGACGAAAGATACTTTCTGAAATAAAAAAGACAACAGAAAAGTGAGTATTAAAAATAAAAATCAACAAATTTGAAGAAAAACAGGGTTGTAGTTGGTTGGAAAATAACGCCTGGTCTAATTGGCTTTACTATGGGAAAAGCTATGAGGTTATTGACACAGGAATGGTTTCACACATACATTAGAAAAGCATTTTTGGATCTCTAGATCTGAAAAGTGCTCGTCTATTTGACTTTAATACAAACAACCATTTTGAACTGTTGGATTTGATAGACCTATAAAATTCCAGGTAGATATTCGGAACACTTTATGTTAAGTAATCTCCATCTTTTGCTGTTATATATTTTGTTACAATAATAGCTTATTACCCACAAGCCTAGTCAAATGCAGAAACCAGCTTTCCCTGAAGGAACTCTATTTGTTAGAAAATTCCTGACTTTGAGTTTGGTATAAATTAAGTGTGAACACTCTAACTTGCATGAAACTGGACAATTTCCTGATGAAACACTGATGGATATCAGGTCAAAGTTAACATTTCTGTGCGTTGAAGTTAAAATATATGTAAATGGAAATGCATGTAATAAAGGAACACTGATGTTAGTTGTGGATGGTTTCTCTAATTACTGTACTTTGCTTGGGTCTTCTACTTTAATCTCTTTCCGCTTTATTTTCCTTTTTTATCTTGTTCACAAACTTGCTCCACAAGATTTCTGGCACTTAATTAGTTGTAGTAGATAACTTGCACTGCCTAAAAGTCTCAGCATTGAGTAGTTTCCAACATTGATGATGATAAAATGCAACACTTTTCTTTAATAAAGAACAAATCGACTCCATTATGATATCTTAGAGCTAACTACTATACTTATCTTGCTTCTGGATGACTATAGAGAGCATCATCATTCACCTATGATATATAGTAGTTTACCGGAGAGAAAATGCATGTTCAGTTTTCCACCTAAAATATATAGTAATTAATTTCTATAGATATGAAATTATTATCTTTGCTTGGATGTGCATTCTCAATAAGTTTATAATCTCTGTGCTCCTTTTCATTGGTTCTCCGAGTCTTCAACAAAGCTATCGATAGCAGAAAAATGATTTTCTACAAATTCATAGTACTGTCTGGGAAAATAAATAGAAGTTTCTATTTTTGAGCTGTTTATCCAACTCTATTTACAAATTTGTCTGCGTCATGCTCTTTCGTGGAAAATGTGGGTATTTTTTTTGCTTAGAGCTTCATCAGTGAAAAAGCATTGTCGCATGGTTGATGACGATTCCATGTACAGCCAAATTACTTCATTCTTACCATCTTAATGAATGCTTGCCGGACAATGATCAAACTGCAGCTGGGGGAAGGAATTGTAGCGTTCTATTATCACAAGGATGGCCGGACCAGAATTTTATTCATCTGAATCATTGATAAACATGTACAGCAGGTGCAGCCTGATTGAATATGCAGGTCGAGACTTCGAAAAAACGAAAAAATTCTCGAGTACCCAGGTATTCTGCTGTGGAGTTTCACAATGGCTGGAAACCTGATAGGTGAGCATGTAGACAATGGCCATCATTCTTTCCATGTTTACTCAATCAGCTTCAATTCTTCATGGTTAGGAAGCGCATTGCTGTGCCATAAAAAAATGGTTCAGATGGGCAGATGCAAGTCGACGTTGGTAAACGCATACTCAAAAATGTGGAAAGATCAAATTGGTCAGTCAGCCAGGATGGAGGAATGGAACAGAGTATTTGTATCACGGGCAACGATGATCAACAGCTAGGAAATTCACGTAAATGGAGAAGATTCAATCTATGCATTCAACATTCTGATTGAAGGAGGTGGAATAAAGCACAATGCTGCCGCCCTTTCTGCTCTCCTATCTACCTGCAGCTTTGCTGGGTTAATTGAGAAAGGGTATGCCTTTGGCCTTCAGACCATGGAAGCAATTTATGGTTGTGTGGTAGATATTCTTGCAAGAGCAGGTCATCTTAGTCAAGCCAAGGAGTTCATTACTTTGATACCTTACAAGCCATGAGCCTCAGCATGTTGCTGGACATTGTATTTTTGTTATTGACAATAGAAATGTCTAATGAGAAGGCAAATCGAAAAAGCAATGATGTGTAACATTGTGGAAAAAATAATCAATAATTTAGTACATAAATCGGCTCTTCTGATAAATAAGGGGTGAAAATCCAACTGTTTTTGAAAAGATTAATCTTGTTTTAGATACATTACTCCAACCATAAATACCATACCAATGATTAAAACAAAATAAAAACGAGTTAATATATATATATATATATATATATATATATATATAAATATCCTACTTCTCTACAACCATGAATAGCATACTCTATATGAGCTTTACTACTCCAAAAGAGCTTCACATATAGTAGTCATGGTTGCAAATAACAAAAGAACTTGCAAAATTTTTTATTTTGCACTCTTTATTGGGCCACCAAATTAATATATTGATGTACCAAACAATGGCTTTCTTTAGTAATTCTAAGCTCTATTTTAACTGTCTAGCTTCATACTATCAAGCACCTCCAAATTGCAGCTTGCCAATGTTGCATAAAGGAAAAAATCAGATTGAAAGTAGAAGACTGCATCAGGAATGTGCACCGTATCATCCCACCTTCACTTTCTTGTGACTCTTGTCTTTGAGGTTGAGATAATCCCTAAAATAGCAAGAAAACCAAATGATTCTTCAGCATACATGAAGCTTATAGTTTGTGATAACAAACAAAACATGTTAAATTAAGAAATCTATAATCATGCTATACTATAGTTCATTCGCCACCCAGAAATCAGGGTTAGGCATTAGTCATGATTCAAGAAATCTAACTTAGATATTTATAAATAAGGACGTATACGGTGAACGTGGGTGTTCCAATGTACCTGAAGCATTTTTCATGAATTAACAATGTTATAAAGCATATAGAACGTCACGACTACTTACCACATAGGGTCCGTTGAAGGTAGCATAAACAGGATGTCATCAACAACAAATGGAGCAAGAGTAAAAATTGTCGACCACCCAAATACGTACTCTATGAGATTGAATTCCACTTTCATTTCCCATCTTTGATTCACCATGCTCGGCATCACCCACAAACTATACTCCCGCGAATCATAAGGATTAATTATCAAGCCCAAGTTTCCATCAATGTTCACCATCCATAATTTAACGCTGTAATACATGGATGCCTGTTTGGGTATTTGCAAGGTTCCCAACTTCTCTCTCCATACATTAAAAGCCATAATCTGGGCACTCCCATACTTCTTGTAGGCAATCCAACACAAGCAACCCTTTCACCACCAAACCAATTTTCATATCGAAAGCGATTCCAATTTCATACTGCCCAGATAAGATTGGATGTGTTTGAGTTCGGTCCACTCCCAAGTTTCAGAATCAAACACTTGCCAAGTGAATTGAGGCTTCCTTTTGTGCTTTGATACCCTAACTATCTTGAACCATACAATATTTTCCTTGAAGGTTACCACCATGTCCATCTTGAGGGTCTTATATCTGGTCCTGGGTGTGGGTATTAGGGTCCATTCTTTAGTGGCAGGCTTTTACACACATAGTATTTACGTCCATATTCCAAACCTACTAACAACACAAGAGGCCGTGGGTGGTGGAAGCCACGATCTTCACCGGCTCCGGTAAGAAGTCGAGGGCCGGCAGCGCCTCCGACAATGGAGAACTGGGATGGGGAACAAAGAAGATTTCCTCAGGCCAAGCCCATTTAAGTTCTGGCCGAAATATGAAGCCACGGACTGTTTTGGACCTTTGGTGGTGGCGGTGCATGAAGCGGGGTTGGGAGATGAGGTTGCACCATCCCTTACAAACCCGTGCTAGGGTTGGCAAGAGCTCAATGTCTGTCCTAATTAGGATCTCAAAAACTACATCAGAAGTGAGGAAACCCGAATTCTTGTCATCCCCTTGATGTTCTTGATTATCGTCGCCTTCCTTGCTTGAGATAATTGCACCTTGATGTTCTTGATTATCGTCGCCTTCCTTGCTTGAGATAATTGCACCCATCCTTGAGAAAATTGCACCCATTGAATAATATTTCTATGTTGGTGTATAAATCAATATTGAATATATATTGGAGCGGTCTGCTTACAACCTGTCGAAAAATGCACAAGAAAAATAAAAGGGTTAGGAGATGAAAATCATCGAATTGATCAAGTATCTACTCTTATATATATATATATATATACATGCATACACACTGTTTATCTATATTCAAATTATATAATAATAATAAATGTTCCAAAGAGTTATTAATCTTAAGATATTTGATAATTTTATTAATAAATATTACTTTTAAAAGTTAAAGAGGTACTAATCTTCATTATTGAGTTGCACGTAGGATTCAACAAAAAATAATGTCCTTGTTGCAATATATATATATATAACCGAGTTGACAGTCCAAAAAAGTGGACAAAGAAATAAAAAAAGGTAGAGTAGTAGTAAGTAAGAAATCTTTACCAAAATGAAAGAAATCTTGATATCAAGAAATCTGTACGAAGAACTCTGAAAAAAATGAGGTTTAAACAAGGAAAATCTTGCTAATAAATTTGATTTTAAAACATGAACAAAAAAAAGAAATTTGTACGTAGATAAAAATGATTTTAAACCAAAGAATAGAAGGTTGTACATAATTAAAAAAGGGGATGAATGTTTCACATGTAGTCTTTATTCCTTGAACCCAACTCAGTTTACAATTGAAGCCAATTAAGTGTGTGAAAGAGTTCAATAGTGAGAAGAGAAAGAGAGAAAGAGAGAAAGAAAGTTTTTTTTTAGTTTTTTATTTTTTATTTTTAAAAGGAGAAGATGAAAAAAATTCATTTTGTTATGTGCACATGCTGTCGTATTTTTTTGTTTTATGTAAAAGAACAAAAGAAAAAAGAGGTCAACGTGAAATCCAAAAAAAAAGAGGAAATTTTCTCTGAATTAAAATAGTAATAATAAATAAATAAAAAGGGGAGCTTTAAATCCAAAGTTGAGTTCTATGCAGGTTTAATAATAAAAAAGGCGACCTTTTGCAAAAAAAAATGACGTCCCTGCTGCAAAATATATATCTGCTTCAAAAAGATGGTAACAAAATATATAAAAAAAGGAAAAGTGGCAAAGAAATAAAAAAAAGGTAAACTAGTAATAAACCAAGAAATCTTGATATCAAGAATAAAAGCGTAAACCAGGAAAGAAATTTGGTTTTAAACCAAAAATTGAAATTTGTGCGTCGAAAAAATGATTTTTAAAAGAAAACGTCTGTAAGTAAGAAGTATGTGTTGTACATATTAAAAAAAAAAGAAGAGATTGAACGTTTCACACTTACTCTTTATTCCTTGAACCCAACCCAATTTGTAATTGAAGCCAACAATGAAAAATAACTAAAAAAAGAAAGGGATGGTGAGAATAGAAATAGAGGAAGCAAATTAAAAAAAAAGAAGGAGAAGATGATAGAGGAAGGGAAAACTACCTGTGCTGTGAATGCTCCTTTTAAAAGAAGAAAATAAAAAATAGAGCGAAAGAGAAGAAAGAAGCGGACGTACAGGTGAGAAGGGACGTCGTTCCCTTCTTCCCCCTTATATCTTTTTTTTGGTTAATTAAACGGGTTAATGGGTCGTTTTATTGGGTTAATTAATGGTTAAATCATTAATGGATCACTTTAATCGGGCTAATTAAGTGATGCTCGTGCCTTTTTTTATTGGACCAATTAAGGTTTGAAATCAATAATGTGCTGCTTTAATTAGGTTTAAATTATTAACCATTCCCAAGTTTTGA
Source organism: Piper betle (assembly GCA_033002965.1). Classification (NCBI taxonomy): domain Eukaryota; kingdom Viridiplantae; phylum Streptophyta; class Magnoliopsida; order Piperales; family Piperaceae; genus Piper; species Piper betle. The sequence goes on along the minus strand of JAURVB010011926.1, from coordinate 15,180 downwards.
TGTTTAATTAAATGAAAAATACGGTCTTAAATCAGAAAATTTTAATAAAAAGAGGAAGAAATCAATATAGCAATCCAACTCTGTTAAATTAACTAAATTTATTCCTCTGTGGAAACCTGGATTTATAAAAAAACTTATCAAATTTGGAGATTTTTTTTAAAAAATCATCATTGCACAAGTGTAATTATTAGTGAAGTAATATAAATTCAAAAATTTTAATTCGATCAACCTCATTAAGGTTATTCAAGAAAATTAAATTCATGCAAGGAAAAATGAATTTTTAAGGTCATCCCCTTATTGTTCTTAATCATTCGTATCCTTAAATTCATAAATTTTAATTCAATCAACCTCATTAAGGTCATCCCCTTATTGTTCTTAATCATTGTCGCCTTCCTTTCTTTAGATAATTACACCTATCATTGAGATAATTGCACCCATTAAGTAATAATTCTATATTGGCATAAAAATCGGCATCGAATATATATATTGAGGTATGCTTACAATATATGTAACACCCCAAATCCGGTTCACGCTCATGAACCGAACCGGCATGTTACAGGCCCCGGTTAGGTCGGCTAACCCGAACCTAACCCATGCGGATCTAATCTCGGCGTCTTAAGATGAAGATACGATCCGTCATAAATGAATGCATGCACAAAATCCTAACATGGTACTACATGAATGACATGCAAATTAAATTTCACACCATCACAAGTACGAGCAAAATCGATGAAAATTCTGAAGTAAAACTGACAGAGTCTCCCCTAAAAGTGCAATTATGGGCCCACCCTGTCAAAATAATATATATACAAATATATCGGCATGCATTAACAATCACACAGAATCTCATTTATAACGTATTCATTCTGAAGCTTGGGTCTCAACCCACTACGCTTCCGCTGCTCAACTCTGATCATATTTTGCATTCTGTTATCGTGTCTTAGCATTTCATTCACATCATATCATCATGCTCAAACATTTAATCATGTCATTCACAATATAATAACATAATAATACAATATTAAACATTCAGAAATCTAACATGTGTGTGTGCACAAGACCTCATTGCTCCTCCGTCCAAGCTGTCTCCTCCAACTCGTGATTATTACCTACATATAGTATAAAAACACGTCAGTAACAAGTGTTACTGGTCCGGAAAATAAAATAACTATAACAAGCTGGCTATGAGAGCAAACTCTCATATGAAAGAAAACATCATATACTCCACGTGAACACTCTGAAGGGCACTACTGAGGAGCCACTGGGCTGCAGACCCGGTAGCATCCCGAACTTACTGATCTGCTGCTGGTACTGTGCCGCTCTCGGCACTTCTTTTTCAGTACTTCACGTAAAACTTTATCCTAAGCCCTCTCCTTACCTCCATATTTCTCCTGGCCTTGAGCACGAAGGCCGAGTACTCTCAGGCAGTCGCCTTTAGTACCCTTTGAACCACAAGTCCGGACATGCGCTGTACTTAACAGTACCCGTATACCTCCACGTTCTCCGGGTGTGAGGAACTCAAACGCGGAGTTGTCAGGATCCCTCGGGAATGGAACAGTCCGCTGGCACTAATCCAGAGCCCGCTTTGACTGTCACGGCATCCTCTGCATGGTACGTGCAGTCGATTTCTCCATCTCTCGTCTCACAGAAATGCAAAAACTATATATATATATATGTATATATATATATATATATATATATATATATATGGCTTGGGTAGGGAGTTATATAATAGGCCCGAAGGCAACTTGTGGTGGATCTTGTTTTCGAAATCAACCTCGAGGGATCTCATCCTCGAGGGGTTATTAATCCGGAAAACTATTCGGTTAAATGGCCCGAGTTAAGTGGGATCCGATAAAGCGCCACTTAACTCGTCCTATAGGCATTAAAACAAACATACAATAGAAAAGAGTAAAACAGACGAGTCCTAAACGGACCTGGTAGAAGCTCCAAGCATGTCATCGCGCCTAGGCGGCGAGCTCCTACTCCGTACCTACACATCAAAACTAAATACTAACGCCCGCTAACTAAATGATGCATCAAATCCGACATGACCATCACACCACAATACAAACATCAACCATAACAATCAACAATTATAAATGTAAAAATAATTCCAACTTATCCTATTAACACCTATTTTATTATATTTCCTAAGTTACGTTGTACTCGATTATCATACTCAAATTTACTTTACTTCATTAGCTCATTTAACCTTCATTCCCTGTTAATCACATCATGCACGTGTTTACTTCATTCATAATCTTAACATTCATCATAATAATTAATCAACCCTAGCATGCTATGCTAACAATTATCATCAATTTTAAATAAATCAATCGGAGGTAATTATACCTCACGTTGTCGACAATCGGCGACGGTTAAGGTTCCGTCGCGTGTCTCGAAACTCAAATTTGGCGCTCATCGGCGTCCGAAGCTCGATCGGGCTCGACTGGGTGAGCCCCGCGGAAGATCCGGTGAATTCCAGTGAATTCCGGTTTTCCGGCAATTTTCCGGCAACTGCTGGCGGTTTTCCGGCGGCTTCCGGTGGTTTTCCGACGACAATCGCCGGCGGCGTCTACTGGCCGGAAAGTGGTCGTGTTGGGTACCCTTGGAACCGGCTCAGCGAGCCCGACTCATCTATGAGGTCGACGCGGCCAATGGAGGCGGCGGCTCGCCGGAAAAAGGCTAAGATGGAGCGACGGCGATGGGTCGCTAGATCCGGCCGGCCAGGCCGGCGATGGCCTCTGCTCCGGTCGGGAAAGGCGGCTGAGGGGTCGAGGGTGCCGAGGCGACTGCTGGATCGCGGTGGCGACGGTGCCCGGCGGCGCGATTGGCGACGGAAGCACGACGCAAAGGCGCGGCTTCCTCGTGTCGCGGCGGCCAGCTCGTGGCCGGGCCTGGTCGGGGCGACAGGGCGACGCCGTGGCCGGGCTGGGCGGCGTCGATCGGCGGCCAGGCGGCGTCGGCCGTGGCGGCAGTGGCGCGCGAACAGGGGCGGCGCAGTGGTTAGGGTTTGGGCGTGGGGGAGAAAAGGTCGGGGTGAAAACTTAGTTGGGTGGCAAACTCGTAAATAATACTTGACTCGTCTCCGGCTCGAGTCAAGTATCATAACTAACTCGAAGTAAATCCTAAAAAAATCCATAAAAATCGGGAAAAATCCCATAAAATCAAACAAACACTAAAACATCATAATGATATGCTCTAAGACTATCAACCCACCCAAACTGCCCGTAATGCGTCCTAACGCGATAAACGGCCTAACACTAATTCTACGATCCACTATATATATAATAATAAAAAAAATAAACTGCATGCCTTCATATACTCTGATAACTCATTCTTTTCTGCTGTGTTCATGACGTCATCATCGTATACTTGGGTACGCATGACCCTCATAGCTCATACATGCGACTGGCGTCGGCTCAGTGCACGTGTTCTGAAACTGACTCAACTCAAAAATAACGGTCGAACCGACCGGTTCTGAATATAAAACTCTGACTCGAATCGTGGGTTTTACAAATATGTATAAAAAGGCTAAATAAGGTGAAACTTACATAATAGATGAATGTATATATACATACTGAATTTGTCAAATCTGAACAATCCAATTAAAGAGATGGTCTAGATCAAATCTAAAAAATAAATAAACAAAATATTACCTTTGTGGTGGATTCAATTGCCCAGACTAATAAAAAATTTTCTTCTGCCGGATCCGGCCAAGTTCAGCTGGTTCTTGCCCCTAGTGACCAAATGGGCCGTCAAGATTTTAAAAAAACTTTCTTCTTTTTACCGATGGCCCTCACCACCGGTGGCCGGAACCCTAGGTGTCACCGTATCTAGCTGTCATGTTGCTGGTTCTGGTGGCCCAAAAATCATCCTTTTTTTACTTAAATGACCGCCACCAATGGGCATCCGGCCACGTACAGCCGGATTTGGCTATTTGTTTGAATTTTTATAACACTGGCCGTTTGTTTATCTTTTAAACTTGCCCCTTGGTTTATTTTGCAAAACAAGTTCTACGAGTTGTAGTGATTCAACACTTTTGTAGGTCATGCATCTTATTTTTACTACACTAAACCTTGAGGATACGAATGATTCATCCAATGCTAGGGTATGGTTTATGATTTACCATACAATGGAGTAGAGGTCCTGATATTTCCTCTCTACTAATACAGATGGTTCACTCAGGTGAACAATGACAGAGGAAGAATCCATTCAGGGGAGCTTGTATTGAATATTTGTTTTCCTTGTTTAGTTTGCTGCAAATGATAAATCTGCTTCTCGCTGTCGTTTAATATTCCGCTTCTACTACCACTACAATTATTTTTCAAGCTATTGTTCCCTTCTAACTCAAAACCACAATACAGAAATCTTCATGTCCTCAAATTAAATAAACCTGGGTAATGTAACATATCGTCTCTTGTTGGTTGAATGGATTTATAATCATTGGTTATAAATGTTTTCTTTGATACATAATGACAAAATGAAAGTAGTTGAAATATGGCTATTGAGATGGATGCATGAAACATCCTTAAAGATCAAATCCCTAACAACACCATCCGGGCACAACTAAAGGCAATACCAATCGATGAGAAAACGAGAGAACAAAAATTGCGTTGGTTTGGGTATGTGTAAAGACGTCTTTCAAATTCCATTGTTAAAAGATATATTATTTCGTTTTGTCATCTTATTAAAGGAGAACGTGGTAGGCCGAAAAGAATATGAATCGAGACAATCAGATAGGAAATGGAACAATTGGAGCTAAACATTGATTAGCCTACAATAAGATAAAGTGAAAAGAAAGAATTCACACCCGCAACCTCAATTCTTTGGGAGTAGACAAATGATGATGGTTATACATGTCTTCTTTCGTGCATGCTTCATTGTAGCTAGTTGAGTTTTGTGTCTTTTAGGCAGTTTAGGTGTTTTTACTTTTTATTTTGAATGAGTGAAGTAGAATAATATTCCGAGTTATACTTTTGATGGGAGTCAGTAATGGTTTCTCTAACTTTTTGGCAAACTTGATGCAATTAGTTTGAAGAGGTGTCTTATTGACTCAAAAACATACATCACTAATAACACTGTAACGTGTTTTTCTAAATAGACAGACTTTTAGAGCCGATGTTTGTCTTTTAAATGCATGTTCCTTTGACGGTTGCTAACTTTTTATGGCGGTAGAAGAAGAAAGACTATTGGAAGCAGAAGCAGAAAACAATGTGCCGCATTTGACGCAAAACTCAAATAATTAGGTCTGAAGTCTAAACATTTTGATGAGCTTGAGGATAGGGCTGTTCATGGGCTGATCCGAGTCGATTTTTCCAAAACTCGTGACGGGCTCATTAATGATTTTAACAAGTTCGGGTTTTAATCAGCTGAGTCAGGTTTTTACAATTTTGAGTTTGAGTCAGGTTACTTAAAAAATGATAAAACCGAGCTCGACCTGAACCCGTATAAAAGGAAAAGTTGAGCCATTTCGAGTTTCGATTAGGGTATGGGAATGGGGGAAGGAGCGGTAGTGGTTTGGGAGTTGCGGCGGCCGGTGGCTAGCAACCATCGACGGGCAACGGGCGACTGGCCGTAACGGACGATAGGTGACAGGCAGTGGTGACAAGCGATGGGTGACAGTAGGCGACGATCGATAGGTGATGGCAGCGACGGGCGATGGGCGACATGCAGCGACGGGCAGGGAAGGGGGGACTCTTTTTGTCGTTAATTTTTTTTCATAAAAATGAGAATTTTCTTTTTGTTGTTCATTTTTTCGTAAAAATGAAAAAATGCTCTCTTCTTATCCTATGGATTTTACTATTTTTGTGTCACCTTTTTGTGTCACCGCAAGTGGAGGGAAAGATTCTTCGGAGGTGGAAGAGGTCGCCGCCAGTGGAGGAGATGCCGACCAAGGCACCACCTGTGTAACGACCCAGCCCAAAGTGCAACGTAATGGGCTAAGTCATTTCTTTAAAATGGGTACTCCGAAAGTTAAAGATCTATAGTCCATTCCCACTTATAAACAGGATCTTCTCCCAGTAGGTATTAGATATGGGACTAAGTTGAGGGATCTCACAACCTGATTATCACCTTCTCCCTTTTTGCCATCTTCTCTACCATTTAACTTTTTATCTTATATTTTTTAAATAATCTTACATTTTTTATCTTGTCATTTAACTTTGTACTCTTTGGCAGCAATGAGCGACAGTGGGTGACGAGCGGCTACGGGTGACGAGTGGCTACGAGCAACGAGCGGCTACAGGCAACAAGCAGCAACGGGCACAGGTGATGGATGACGATCACCATTTTTTTGTCATTCATTTTTTTCCTTAAAAATGTGAAATCTATCCCTTCTTAATTCTTATCCTACATAGTAGTATGGATTTCATTATTTTTGTGTCTATCTTTTTATAATCTTATATTTTTTATCTTGCATTTAATTTTGTACTTTTTTCTTACTTAACGGTGATAAATCTCTTTATTGTTATCTACTTATGTTAGATCTGGTATTAATTTCAATATTTTCATTTTTTCCTTTTTATGAAGCTTGTTTTTTACCCAATCATAAAGTTAAAGTCGTAAAATTTTTCATTGAAGAGATCAATTTGAAAGGTGCCACCTTTTCTCTTGATTTTGACTATGTTCCAATTTTTTCAACCAAATTATGATTTTTTTAATAAATTCTAATAGTGTTTATTATATTGTTCATCGACCAAACAGATATTTAAGAAGTTAGACTTCGTGAAAGAGATGATTGTAGGCATGTAAGTATACAATCTTGCTTTTCAATTTATTTTATTGCAAAAGTTTTTATATGAACTTAGGTAACATATATACATACTTTTAATTGCTATTACTAATTTTGTAAATTAGCAAGTACTATAATTTTTATATATAAGTTAATTAAACACTAAATAGTCAACATGTGTATAAGTATGCAATATATTATGTTATGTTATTAAATAGTTCCGAATTTATTAGTTAGTGTGAAAACAATTTAGGGATGTAACTGTTTTTTACAATTTACTTAGGGTGTAAACTTCTATAGCTAATTTCTAAATTATCAAGCACCACAAATTACAATGAAAGCAAAATAGTAAGTCTAATTAAATAGCAAAATAAATGCAAAGCAAATCACTAAGTTCAAACGAAATAATGATACTCAAAATAAGTACTAGCATAATGATGTTATACAAAGCATGCTAACTTTACCTTCATTCTTCTTGCTCTTCAGATTCATCATAATAAAGGTACATTGGGTGTAACCAGTCTTGTGAACAAATCAGTGCCTCAAAAGTTTCGGATTTCAAATTACTTCTATGCTCGCTGACCAACCTTTCACCTGTGCTAAATGCAGATTTAGATGTAACAGTTATAAGTGGAATAAATAAAATATCTCTTGCGATGGCTGATAGTATTTTGTACTTGTTTGCATTGTATTTCCAATAATCTAAAAGATCAAAGTCAGCCTCTTTTATAACCTTTTCTATAGGATCTTCCAGATAAGTATCTATTTTTTATTTTAATGGTCCTTATCTTTTTCAACTTCTTGGACAAATTTGTTGTAGGCATCATCATCAAACATGTTGTAGCAATTATTTTCAGGCCCAACATCCATTTTACCTAAATCATCTGCATCTAAATCACTTCGAATTGTGTATATATTATAAATATCCTTGAAAGCATCCATCACCTTCTTTAGCTCTATTTTTGCACTTTCTTTGTAGATTTGAGGAAAACAAAACTTAATCATCATTAGCTTACATCTAAGATCCAAAATATTATCAATTGCCAACACCAAGTTGCATTCTGACCAATATTTTTGAAATTTCTCTTGCATAGCTTCATTCATTGGCTCCATGTAAGCTTGTTCAGATTTAAGTTCACGAGTCAATGCACACTTAATCCTCCACATCACCGGTAAGAAAAGCTTAGATGTTGGATATTTAGATCCAGATATTATTTCTGTTGCATGGTAGAACTTCTCTAATAGTTCTTCAATATCTGTATATTTTCTCCAATCTTCAGTATATGGGCACCATTTGTAGTTAAAGTCTATATCTCTATAGTGTGGAAATCCTGGTCTGACATCTTTTGCTACTTTCAACATGAGATAAGTGGAATTTCACCTTGTCTGCACATCTAATATCAACTCTTTTTTCCCAGTTAGGTTGAATTGTTCAGCCCCTCTATATCCTTCAAACCATATTGGACGATCAAATACAAAACATGTGCACCGCATCCCGCGTGCAATATATTTGTAAGATGTAAGGTATCACTATTTAGAAAACCACCTTTCAATATATTAATCATACTATCATTTAAAGTAGCATTATCAAGTTTAATTGTGAACACTTTACCTTCCAAACTCCATTCTCTCATAAATTCAGTTATAATATTTGTCATTACTTATCCTATGTGTGGAGGAGGAAAATGGCCATATGCCAATATTTTTTTCTGCAGCTTCCAACTTTTTGTTACATAATGAGCAGTCACATAAATATAAGCTTTTCTCCTCCTTGAAGTCCAACAGTCGGTTGTGAGGCAAACAAGGGTAACATCTTTCAAATCATTATTGATTTTAACTTTTTCTTTTTGGTATATCTTCAAACACTCCTTTCGAATAGCATGGCAAGACCATTTATCATGTCGTGGTTGGAGAGTTTTGCTATACAAATTGAACAACTTACTTTCAACAAACTTGAATGGCTTCTCATCTACTATAATCATATTTGCAAGAACTCTTTTAGATTTTTTCCTATCATACTTGAAGTTGGTAATTGTAACATTACCCTCTTCTTCTGGTATTGGCTCCAAACTGATCTATTCTTGCCCCTTCTCAACTCTTGTACGCTTCTTGCAACTTTCCAAATATCTTTTCAGGGTACTTGTGGAACTAGTCTTTCTTCAATTCCTCCCAAACTTTTGATCTCACTCTTGTTTGGTTTTCGGTCACATCATCATTTGAAGTCTCTTTGATATCTGCCTCTTGTGGTGTGGTTGGAGGGGCCTCTGGAAATTGAGAGGCGTCATTGTTGTCAGCCATGCCTATAAACAAAAGTAAAAACAAGGTATATTTGAAACACCTCACATGAAATATTTGAAACAAATGTAAATGGTCACTTCTTATTGTTATTGTGATTACAAGAACATACTTTGTGCATTTAAATTCTATTTAAGTCATTTGTGCTTTTGATAATACTATATGACTCACCAATGTTTGATTAACTGTTGCATCTAATGTCATCTCATTCCATACTTTCAAATTGGTGCTCAATGTGGTCAATGACTATTTCATTTTTCTTCATTAGCAAAATGAAAGCAGATGGAAATTTCCTATAGATCACAAGAGCTTCTAATGTTTGTGTCCTTTGTTGGGTGAGCAGTACCAGTGCTTTGAAGAATTAATTTTGTAAAAGATTTTGTCCTCGGCTTTTTCACTAGATGTAATATCATCTAATGGCAATTGATTCTGTAGATTTGGGATGTACCTAGTTCATTATGTTATGTGGGTTGGTGTCTACAGGATGCCAAATGTATGTATAGGTTGCTCCTTGGCAGATACCGCAGCCAGGCTGCTTACATGCATTATCTTCAGAGTGCTGCAACTACTCCTCCTTTGCATGTTGTCTACATAAATACTTCTCTGGAAATGAAAGATCACTTTCATGAACTTGTACCGACAATCACTTGTACCGCTTCTAACGTTGTGCCAGCCATTCTGCAGGTTTGGTTAGTAGAGGTGTATTTTACTGTTGTGACTTTACTAGACTTAGTGTGTAACATTTTTTTCCCAGGCCTCTGCTCAAGTACTAGATTTGAACATCTATTATGACCCTGATTCCTACATGGGTGCAAACATTGCTGAACTGTTTCGTCAAATGGTAAACATGACAGATGAAGAGATTGTCGAGATACATCCTTCCCATGACGGGAACTCCATCAGATCACTGCTACCTCGCCTGCACTATTATCAGGTAAATACCTTCTACTCTCTAGCTTTCTTCTCAGCTAAGTGACTTAACTGATATGTGGGTTGCTGATTGAAGTTACGAATCCATTACTTAATAAAACTTTGCTTTTATAGTTATATTAATTTCTTTAATAAATATATGGCTGTCTTTTCCTCTGTATGTGCAGACAAATGAACTTTATCAACCGGTTGTCATTGCTTTTTGTATGCTACTTGCTTGGGTAAGCAATAAAATTATTTTAGATAGCCTATATCATATAGCAACTGATTTTCTTTATTAGCTGGCTGTCTTCTTGTTTTCTTTTTGTTTGCACTTATGGTAACTAGACTGCTAACCTGCTAATTGATAAAGACATGATAGCCCGTGGTATTTGTCTTGCTAATTGATAACAGCTTTTTTGTTTGCACTTATGCTGTCAACCAACACTCTCAATTATTAACTACTAACTGATTTTCTTTATTCTCTAAAATTGTAGAAAGGCTATCATCCTATGTTGTTTGCTATTTGCTACTGGTGAATCAGTGCTATTTGCTATTAGTGAATCAATGGAGAAAACAATGAAAGTGCATCAAAAGGGGGAAAAGAATATACAACAATTACACTTAGAATGTCAATAAAGGGTTAAGGCTTCAAAGTAACTCATGTCTATTTCAAGATCCAACTTTTTTGATTTTTGATAGAGGGAGTGATGGACGGTGCTCTTTTCAGATCTCCCAAAGGCCAAAGCTATTTTTCAAGAGCTTGAAGTTCAATATAATTTGTAATATGGACACTTGTAGTTTTAGTGTTGAAGTATTTATTACAACTTGTTATCGGTGTTTAAAGTTGTCAAATATGTATACTGGGAATGATTTAAGGCATGCCAATTGAATTGAGATTGTTGCCATTAAATTATTTGGTTTGAACTTGACATGGAGTATATGAAACGTCCTGAAAATGAAAGCAATATACCTAGTCAAGTCGTGCCTATTCGAGTTACGAGTTAATTGAGTTACAAGCCGAGTCTGAATCGAGTCGAGTCGATCTGGGTTAAATAGAACTTGTGATCGACTTATTGGTTACCGAGTCGAGTCAATTTGTAAGTATCGAGTCATCGAGTTGAGTTATAAATATGACGAGTTTGGGCCGGGTCGAGTCAACTCATTAAAACTTGCGAGTCAACTCAACCCATGAACAACCCTACTCAAGGAATGGTGAGCAACATGCTAAACTATTGATTGACAAAGATGCATGTTTGTCACTTTTACACAGTTATCCATTCTAATTAATTAGACAAAATGCCGTGTTATGCGTGACTTATATTATAAATAAGCTTTAATTATATTAACAAATATTATTTAATAATAATGAGATAGATTAGAGTAACCTAATATTTAGATATAAATTCTAATTGAATTTAAAAATAGATTCTAATAAAAAGATAAATTATATAATTTGATTTATTATTTTGAAATAAACTATAATAATTTTAAAAAATTTTGTTGTATTTTGATTGGTTAAATCTACTACTTTTAACCACTTGTAACTACTAAATTTCCCTAGATTATTTTGCTCCATTTTCAAGTACTTTCATGGATTTAATACTTTTCAGTTTAAGTTAACTAGTTATCGGGTACGTCCACCATTCATTTTCTGAACATATGAATTCAGTTGGTCGTTTAGTCTTTCAATATGTTTTTTCTTAGTATCTGATTTGATGGAACGAGATTTAAGTGTTATAGTTTTGTTGCATTGAGATATGTGTTTGTTATCGCTAGTTTCTTTCTTTATCGAGCGGACTATATTTTGTCTATATAGTTTGCATTTTGCAGTGTTGAGGATGCCAATATTTGTTGTTGAGAGATGGTTGGTGCCATGTTGGTGTTTTTTTGTTACTTCGTTTTATTGGGTGGTGCCATGTTGGTAGTTTTTTGTTACTTCGTAGTTAGTATAATATATGTGTGCTACTTAATTGATTGCTTCTTTTCTTTGTGAATTCATGTTTAATCCTGAGGACGTTGAATTCGGCAATCAAGTGGTGCTACAAAGGACATTATTTTCCATAGCTCAATTTTAGATTGAGCTACTCGATTGAATTAGAAAACTCGATCGTAGAGATTTTCTAAGCACATACCCTACTGAACCTTACTTATTTAAGATTTATGTGGGCTAATGGGTAAACGCTATAGCTATCTTCAGATTTTAAATTTTTACTGTCAAACCAAATTGTCAGTAATGGAATTACCGTCAAAATTTTTCAGTCAAGATTTTTTCAACGGTAAAGAGATTATTACCGTCAAAAACTTTTCGTAGTAGATTTACCATCTAACTAGTCATGACACTGACCTCTATGTGCAAATTCCCGCTTCAAATTGTTACCTTCAAGAAATTTGACGGTAAAGCATTCTTATCATGGAAATTTTGCTTTTACTGTCAAATTGTTTTGACTGTCCCGCCAATATTTCTCATTGTTAATCATATCAAAATTTGGGGGTATGAGTGATTATTTTTAAAAACCAGGCTGTAAGTGGTATTTTGTGCTAAATGAGTAGTGTAAGCAATTTTTAATCTTTTTAAAATCCAAAAATAGGTCATATTTTTGTTAGAAAAAATAAAATTTTATCAACCTCCTATTTATGTACTATCATTTGAATATATATAGTCCTTATTATGTGAAACCTATAAAAATATTCAAATTAGATGCTTAACTCATAAAAGTTATATAGACTATAGCTAACTTTAATTATATATATAGCCATCTAGCTACAAGCTGAAATGCAATCATCCAAAGGAGAACTTGCTATGCATTTATACCAACATATATATATATATATATATATATATATATATATATGAAGAAAAATAAATTAAATAAATTTAATTAAATTAAAGTGGAAAAAATTATTTATATAGATTAAACACACTAAAATAATGACTTTTTAGACAAGCCACTTGTCACCAAGTTACTCATGGTTAAAGGTAACAAGCTAAAAAGAGTTACATAATTTTATCATCTCAAATATATTTGAAAGTATAAGGGTACAATGAAACAAATACTCTTTTGAAAATTTTACATAGTGGGGAAATAGGGATTATTTTCCCACTATCTTCGTGGTCGAAAGAACATGCGGGATATGAATTACATGTTATGATGGATTTTATACTAAAAAAGAGTATTACTCATAAAGAGCGTAGGTCTATAATCAGCATCATACAGATCTTAGTCCAATTATTACTCAATAGTAACTGACTTGAGACATTTAATATTGTATTTATCAAAGTCTCACAGCTGAGAATCAATAAAATATATAGTTGTGGGGAACCATATTAATCATTATATAACAGTCTTATCTTGATCTATATTAAGGTAACATATATGACATGAAACATTAATGTTTCATTTCTCATTGCTCTTTAGTAATAGAGGTGGATACTCGGTGAGAGAGTCATTCATCCCATTAAATATACTATTGTTGTGTGTTAGTATAATTGCAATGAAGTGAAATATATATCTCGATAATAAATAGCAGAAAATATAACAAAGTCTAATGAAATACATAAAATCTAGGAATATAATTTTTATCACTCTAACATGACAGTTATACACATCTCGAATAATAGGTTCGGTAAGTGGGTTAGCAACCATCTAATGTGTGGAAATGTATTTCAAGTTCATTTCATTCTACTGTACTATGTCTTTGATAAAGTTAAACTTGATATCAATGTGTTTGGTTTTGCTATGATATTTAAGATCCTTAATGTAAGATATGGTGGCATAGTTGTAACACCCCAAATCCGGTTCACGCTTGTGAATCGAACCGGCATGTTACAGGCCCGGTTAGGTCGGCTAACTCGAACCTAACTCGTGCAGATCTAATCTCGACGTCTTAAGATGTAGATACGACTTGTCATGCATGGATAAATGCATAAAACCCTAACATGATACTACATGGATGACGTGCAACCTAAATTTCACATCATTACAATTACGATAAAAATTCTGAAATAAAACAGATAGGGTCTCCACTAAAAGTGCAATTATGGGCCCACCCTATCAAAATAATAATAATAATATATATATATAGGAAAAACTCTTCCTGTACTCCAGCACAGCCATCTTGGCTGTGCTGGAGTTAATCTTGGCCGTTGGATTAGCATCCAACGGCCAAGATCAAAAAAGATTTGTTGGCGCCGCCGCAGCACGACGGCGGAGAGGGCAGGAAGGGCGCCCGGCCACGGCGATGGCCGGGGGGTGGCGGCGACAAGGGACGGGGGGCACGGCGCGACGGGGTGGCGGGCGGGGGCCGAGGGGACGCGGCGGGGTGGCGGGCAGGGGCCGAGGGGGCGCGGTGGGGTGGCGGCTGGGGCCGAGGGGGCGCGGCGGGGTGGTGGCGGAGGCTGAGGTGGGCGCGGCGAGGTGGCGGGCGGGGGCGGACGGGGACGAGGACGGGGGGCGTCGCGCGGCGAGGTGGCGGGCGGGGGCGTGGGGGGCGTCGCGCGGCGGGGACGGTGGTGTCGTCCGGCGGCGGGCGGCGAGCCGGCAGGGGAAGACGCGGGGCGGCTAGATCCGCCGCCCCGTCGCCCAGGGGTTACGTCGCCGCCCCCGGCGGGGCAACGACGGGCGGGGCAGGGGGTTGGCGTCGGCGTGGGCGGCGACGGCGTCGGCGGCGGCGCCCCAAAATCCTTTTTTTATTGGGGGGCATGTTTCAGCCGTTGGATTTGATCCAACGGCTGAAACACTGCAGCACAGCCATCTTGGCTGTGCTGCAGTACAGCTTCCTTGCCCTCATATATATATATATATATATATATATATATATATAACACACACACACACACACATGCATCCATGATTTCATTCACACAAAATCTAACATATTATGAATTTATTCTGAAGCTGAGGTTTCAAACCACCACGCTTCCGCTACGCATCTCTGATCATGTTCACATTCTATCATATCTCATGCATTTGAACATGTCATTCACAATATAATAACATAACAACACAATATTAAACATTCAAAAATCTAACATGTGTGTGTGTATAAGACCTCATTGCTCCTCCGTCCAAGCTGGTTCCTCCAACTCGTGATTATTACCTACATATAGTATAAAAACACGTCAGTAACAAGTGTTACTGGTCCAGAAAATAAAATAACTATAACAAGCTGGCTATGAGAGCAAACTCTCATATGAAAAAAAACATCATATACTCCACGCGAACACTCTGAAGGGCACT
>JAURVB010011924.1:0-16115 GCA_033002965.1 Piper betle | reverse complement strand
TTGGCTAAGGCTGTCGGTCACTGGCCAGAGAAGGACGTGTGGTGGGGCTAGCAATGGAGGCTGTGTGTAGGAATTTCGGGTACAAAATTTCCTAAGGTGGGTGGATTGTGAGATCCCTCAACTTAGTCCCACATCTAATACCTACTGGGATAAGATCCTATTTACAAGTGGGAATGGACTATAGATCTTAAACTTGGGTTCACCACGTTTAAAGAGATGACTTAGGCCCATTACGTTGCAGTTTGGGCCGGGTCATTACATGGAATGACCCATCAGCCAACTAATGGACATGGTGGATTGGACTCACCAGCCGATAACGGACATGGAGGATTGGACTCGCCATCCGATAATGGACATCATGGACTGACCCATCAGCCAATTGATGGACATGGTGGACTGACCCATCAGCCAACTAATGGATATGGTGGACTAAACCATCAGCTAATAAATGGACATGTTGGAATGGTCACAACAGCCATTATTATAGATAATGATAGGGAGTTTATGGACTTGTTTTATTTAATTATACGGCTTATTATTTTTATTACTAACGCGGAATTGCCTCCACAGATATGAGCATGGAAGGATGGGTCGAGTTGGGACAGCTGGAGGACTCTATTATTGGACTATTCTTTTCTCGAGATTGTTTGCGTGGCAGTGGGATGTTGGTTCGGTTCATGGGACTTAGATTATTCTGTGCATTTATGTAGTAAATTTATTGTTATGGATTTATTAAAAATCATGGAACGGCAGGTCGTTACAGGTGGGGTTGTCAGGTAGGTGCAAGAGTTTTCAGGTGTGTGCTGTCTGATGAAAAAGAGATTTGTTATGTGGGTGCCATCTGATGAAATAAAGATTTGTCAGGTGGGTGCCGGAGTTGGTCTTGTGGTGGGTGCCGAAGTTTGCAGGTGGTCGTTGTCAGAGTTTGTCAATGGGTACCGTCTGATGAAAAAGAGATTTGCCAGGGTAGTGCCGGAGTTTGTCAGGTGGTGGGGGCCTTTGTTAGGTAGGAGCCGGAGTTTGTCGCGTCGTGGGGGACTAGAGTTTATCAGGTGGTGGGTGCCGGAGTTTGTCTGGTCAGTGCCGTCTGATGGAAAAGAGATTTGTCAAGTGGGTACCGTCTGATGAAAAGGGAGATTTGTGAGGTGGGTGCTGGAGTTTTTCTGGTGGTGGCGTAGTCTCTCAGGTAGAGGGTGCCATAGTTTGTCAGGTGGGTGCCGTCTGTTGAAAAAGAGATTTGTCAGGTGGGTGTGCAGGAGTTTGCCACGTTGTGGGTTCCTTTCTCAGGTTGGTACCAAAGTTTGTCAGGTTGTGGGTGCCTGAGTTTGTCAGGTGGTGGGTGCCTGAGTTTGTTAGTGTGGGTGTCGTCTGAGGAAAAGGATATTTTTCAAGTGGGTGTCATCTAATGAAAAGATTTCTCAGGTGGGTGCCGGAGTTTGGACTCACCAGTCGATAACGGACATGGCGGAT
This sequence comes from Piper betle, assembly GCA_033002965.1. Classification (NCBI taxonomy): domain Eukaryota; kingdom Viridiplantae; phylum Streptophyta; class Magnoliopsida; order Piperales; family Piperaceae; genus Piper; species Piper betle. Next base: position 14,645 of record JAURVB010011924.1, on the reverse strand, counting down.
TGGACATGCCAGCCGGTAATGGAAACATCATGGACTGACCCATCAGCCAATAAATTGGACATGGCGGATTGGACTCGCCAGCCAATTACGGACATGGTGGACTCGCCCCAGTAGCCAATAGATGGACATGGTGGTACTGACCCCATCAACCCACTAATGGCCATGGTGGATTGGACTCACCAGCCGGATAACGGACATGGTGGATTGGACTCACCTGCCGATAACGGACATGGCGGATTGGACTCGCCAGCCGATAATGGACATGACGGACTGACTCATCAGCCGATAGATGGAAACATGGAGGATCAGACCCATCAGCCAACTAATGGGCATGGTGGACTTGAAACCATCAGCTACTAAACGGACATGTTGGAATGGTGCGACGACATGCCATTATTATGTAGATAATGAGCTAGGGAGTTTATGGACTCGTTTTATTTAATTGTACGGCTTGGGGTTTTTATCACTAGCGCGGAATTGCCTCCGCCGGTATGAGCATGGAAGGATGGGTAGAGTCGGCGATGAGCTGGAGGACTCTATTATTGGACTATTCTTTTCTCAGAGATTGTCTGCGTGGCAGTAGGGATGTTGGTTCGGTTCATGGGACTTCGATTATTCCGAGCATTTATATAGTAAATTTATTGTTATGGATTTATTAAAAATCTTGGAACGGGCAGGTCGTTACAGGTGGGGTTGTCAGGTAGGAGCAAGAGTCTGTCAGGTGTGTGCCGTCTGATGAAAAAGTGATTTGTTATGTGGGTGCCCATCTGATGAAATAAAGATTTGTTAGGTGGGTGCCAGAGTTGCTCATGTGGTGGGTACCAGAGTTTGCAGGTGGTCGTTGTCAGAGTTTGTCAATGGGTACCGTCTGATGAAAAAGAGATTTGCCAGGGGTAGTGCCAGAGTTTGTCAGGTGGTGGGGGCCTTTGTTAGGTAGGAGTTGGAGTTTGTCGCGTCGTAGGGGCTTGAGTTTATGTCAGGTGGTGGGTGCCGGAGTTTGTCTGGTCGGTGCCGTCTGATGGAAAAAGAGATTTGTCAAGTGGGTACCGTCGGATGAAAAGGAGATTTGTAGGAGACTGGGTCTTTCGAGTTTTTCTGAGGGTGGTGGCGTAGTCTCTCGGGCAGAGGGATGCTCAGAGTTTGTCAGGTTGGTGCCGTCTGTTGAAAAAGAGATTTGTCAGGTGGGTGTGAAGGAGTTTGTCAGGTTGTGGGTTCCTTTGTCAGGTTGGTGCCAAAGTTTGTCAGGTTGTGGGTGCCTGAGTTTGTCAGGTGGTGGGTGCCTGAGTTTGTTAGGTGGGTGTCTTCTGAAAGAGAAGGAGATTTTTCAAGTGGGTGTCGTCTAATGAAAAAGATTTCTCAGGTGGGATTGGGAGTTTGTCTGATTGGTGCCGGTGTTAGTTCGGTGGGTGCCATTTGATGAAAAGAGATTTGTCAGGTGGGTGCCAGAGTTTGTCATGTTGTGGATGCCTAGGTTTGCAGGTGGTGGGTGCCAGAGTTTATAAGTGGTTGCAGTCTTATGAAAAAGAGATTTTGAGGCGGGTGCCAGGTTTATCAGGTGGTGGATGCCTTTGTCAGGTGGGTGCCGGAGTTTGATACGCATCGTGGGAGCATGAGTTGTCAGATGGGCGCCGAAATTTGTCATGTGGGTGCCATCTGATGGGAATTTGTCAGGTGGTGGCCAGAGTTTATCAAGTGGTGTTGTTAGGTGGGTGCACAGAGTTTGTCAGGTGGGTGAAAAAGAGAATTGTCAAGTGGGTGCCAGAGAGATTTGTCAAGTGCGTGCTGAAGTTTGTCGAGGTGGGGTTGTCAGGTGGGTGAAAGAGTTTTCCAGGTGGGTGCCGTCTGATGAAAAAGAAATTTGTTACGTTGGTGTCGTTTGATGAAATGAAGATTTGTCAGGTTGGTGCCGGAGTTGGTCATGTGGTGGGTGTCGGAGTTTGCAGGTGATGGTTGTTGGAGTTTGTCAGTGGATGCCGTCTGAAGAAAAAGAGATTTGTCAGGGTGGTGCCGGAGTTTGTCAGGTGGTGGGTGCCTTTGTCAGGTGGGGCCAAAGTTTGTCCCATCGTGGGGCCCAGAGTTTATCAGGTGGTGGGTGGCGGAGTTTGTCAGGTCGGTGTCGTTTGATGAAAAGAGAGATTTGTCAAGTGGGTACCGTTTGATGAAAAGGAGATTTGTCAGGTGGGTGCTGGAGTTTTTCCTATCGGTGACGTAGTTTGTCGGTGGAAGGTGCTCGAGTTTGTCAGGTGGGTGCCGTCTGTTGAAAAGATATTGGTGAAGTGGGTGTTTGGGAAGTGGGTGCCAGAGTTTGTCAGGTGGTTGGTTCCTTTGTTAGGTTGGTGCCGAAGTTTGTTGGGTGGTGGGTGCCTGAGTTTGTCAGGTGGTGGGTGCCGGTGTTTGTTAGGTGGGTGTCGTCTAATAGAAAGGAGATTTGTCAGGTGGGTGTCGTCTAATGAAAAAGAGATTTCTCAGGTGGGTGCCGGAGTTTATCAGGTGGGTGCCAGTGTTTGTTCGGTGGGTGTCGTTTGATGAAAAAGAGATTTGTCAGGTGGGTTCCAGAGTTTGTTGGTGGTGTTGTCAGGTTGGTGCAGGAGTTTAGGTGAAAAAGATATTTGTCAGGTGGTGTTGTCAGGTGGGTGTCAGGTGGTGTTCTCAGGTGGTCTTGTCGGGTGGGTGCCGGAGTGCCGTCTAATGAAAAAGGAGATTTCTCAGGTGGGTGCCAAAGTTGGTCAGGTGGTGTTTTCAGGTGGGTGCTAGAGTTTGTCAGTTGGGTTCTGTCTTATAAAAGAGATTTGTGAGTTGGGTACTGGATTTTGTCTGGGGGTGCTGTCAGATGGTGTTGAGATTTCTCAGGTGGGTGACAGAGTTTGTCAGATGGTGTTGTCCAGTGGGTGCGGGAGTTTTCAGGTGGGTGCCGTCTGATGAAAAAGATATTTGTCAAATGGGTGCCGGAGTTTGTCAGGTAGTGTCGGCAGGTGGGTGCCGGAGTGTGTTAGGTGGGTGTCGTCCAATGAAAAAGAGATCTGTCAGGTGGTGTTGTCAGGTGGGTGCCAAAGTTTGTCAGGTGGTGCTGTCAGGTGGGTGCCGATGTTTTTTAGGTGGGTGCCGTGTTGTCAGGTGAGTTCGAGAGTTTGTCAGGTGGTGTTGTCAGGTGGGTTCCATCTGATGAAAAAGAGATTTGTCAGGTGGTGTTGTTAGGTGGGTGCCGGAGTTTGTCAGGTTGTGTTGTCAGGTTGGCGCTGGAGTTGTCGGGTGGGTGCCCGAGTTTGCCAAGTGGTGTTGTCAGGTGGGTGCCAAAATTTGTCACGCAGGTGCCATCTGATGAAAAAGAGTTTCATCAGGCGGGTGCCGCAGTTTGTCGGAGTCAGTGAAAAAGAGATTTGTCAAGTGGGTGCCGGAGAGATTTGGCAGGTGGGTGCGGGAGTTTGTCAAGTGGTGTTGTCAAGTGGGTACAAGCATTTGTCAGGTGGGTGCCGTCTGATGAAAAAGAGTTTTGTCTGGTGGGTACCAGAGTTTGTTAGGTGCTGGGTGCCGGAGATTGCAGGTGGTGGGTGCTAGAGTTTGTCATTGGGTGTCGTTTGATGAAAAAGAGATTTGTCAGGTGGGTGCAACAGTTTGGTAGGTGGTTGGTGCCTTTGTCAGGTGGGTGCCGAAGTTTATCACGTGGTGGATGCCAGAGTTTGTCAAGTAGGTGCCATCTGATGAAAAAGAGATTTGTGGGTGGGTACCGTCTGATAAAAAAGAGATTTGCCAGGTGGGTGCCGGAGTTTTTCAAGTGGTTTCATAGTTTGTCAGGTGGATGGTGCCGGAGTTTGTCAAGTGGGTGTCGTTTGTTGAAAAAGATATTTATCAGGTGGGTATTTGTCAGGTGGGTGCCGGAGTTTGTCAAGTGGTGGGTGCCTTTGTTGAGGTTGTTGCCGGAGTTTGTTGAGGTGGTGGGTGCCAGTGTTTGTCAGGTGGTGGGTGCCAGAGTTTGTTAGGTGGGTGTCTTCTGATGAAAAGGAGATTTCTCAGGTGGGTGTCGTCTAATGAAAAAGAGATTTGTCAGGTGGGTGGTGGAGTTTGTCAGGTGGGTGCCGGTGTTTATTAGGTGGGTGCCGTTTGATGAAAAAGAGATTTGTTAGGTGGGTGCCGGAGTTTTGTCAGGTGGTGTTGTTAGGTGGGTGCCCTCTGATGAAAAGGTGACTTATCGGTGGATGCCGGAGTTTGTCAAGTGGTGTTGTTGGATGGGTGCCAGAATTTATGTGAAAAAAAGAGATCGTTAGGTGGGTGCCTGAGTTTGTCGAGGTGGTGTTATCAGGTGGGTGTCAGATGGTGTTGTCAGGTGGATGCCGGAGTGCCGTTTGATGAAAGAGATTTCTCAGGTGGGTCAGGTGGTGTTGTCAGATGGTGTTGAGACTTCTCAGGTGGGTGCTAGGGTTTGTCAGATGGTGTTGTCCGGTGGGTGCCAGAGTTTGTTAGGTGGTTGCCGTCTGATGAAAAATTTGTCAGGTGGGTGCCCGAGTTTATCAGGTGGGTGCCGGAGTGTGTCAAGTGGGTGTCGTCTAATGGAAAAGAGAGATCTATCTAGTCGGTGTTGTCAAGTCAGTGCCGTCTGATGAAAAATAGACTACATCCAGGTGGGTGCCAGAGTTTGCCATGTGGTGTTGTCAGGTCCCAGAGTTTTTTCAGTTGGTGTTGTCAGGTGGGCGCCGGAGTTTGTAAGGTGGGTGCCGTCTAATGAAAAAGAGATTTGTCATGTTGTGTTGTCAGGTGGGTGACGTTTGATGAAAAAGCGATTTTTTAGGTGGGTGCAGAGTTTGTCAGGTGGTGTTGTCAGGTGGTTGCCGGAGTTTGTCAGGTGGTGTTGTCAAGTGGGTGCTGGAATTTGTCGAGGGTGGGTGTCATTTGATGAAGAAGAGATTTGTCAGGCTGAGGTACCAGAGTTTGTCAGGTGGTGTTGTCAGGTGGGTGCTGGAGTTTGTTAGGTGGGTGAAAAAGAGATTTGTCAGGTGGGTGCAGGAGAAATTTGTCAGGTGGGTGCTAGAGTTTGTTAGGTGGTGTTGTCAGGTGGGTGCAAGAGTTTGTCTAGTGGGTGCCGTCTGTTGAAAAAGAGATTTGTCGGTGGGTGCCATCTGATGAAAAAGAGATTTGTCAGGTGGGTGCTGGAGTATGTCAGGTGGTGGGTGTCAGAGTCTGTAATGTGGTGGGTGCTAGAATCTTTCTGGTTGTGAGTGCTGCCATTTGTCAGGTGGGTACCATCTGATGAAAATGAGATTTGTCAAGTGGGTATTTTCAAGTAGGTGCTGGAGTTTGTCAGGTGGTGGGTGCAGGAGTTTGTTAGGTGGGTGCCGTCTAATGAGAGAAGAGATTTGTCAGGTTGCTACTGTCTGATGAAAAAGAGATTTGTCAGGTGGGTGCCGGAGTTTGTATGGTGGTGGGTGCCAGAGTTTGTCAGGTGGTGGGTTTCGGAGTTTGTCAGGTGGGTGCCATCTGATGAAAAAAGATTTGTCAGGTGGTGGGTGCCAGAGTTCGTCAGGTAGTGGGTGCCTTTGTCAGGTGGGTGCCGGAGTTTGTCAGTGATGGGTGCCGTCTAATGAAAAAGAGATTGGGAGATTGGGTGCCGTTTGATGAGAAAGAGATTGCCAGATGATAATAGTTTCGAGGTCGCCCCGATGTGTGAATGAGAGTTATTGGGTTTATCCCTAAGCTAGCTTTGATTAAGAGAGGCCGTGAGGCCCGTGGAAACCTATTGCAAATCTCTTTTGTGGGTACATAGGGCCCAACTTGAGGATCATCGATGGAGGCTACAGGGAGGACAAAAGTGGGAGGCATCACCTCTATTAGGGTGGTGGCCTGTGTAAGATGATGGTTTAGGTTATCGAACTCGTAATAATGACCTTTAGAGTACGGAAATACGAAGAGAGATATATGTATGAGATTGAACTTTTAAATTTGGAAGACCCTACTGTTACCACTCTTAATCGAAATAATGTCAAATTCAGTTTCCAGTATATAGATGCAATATTTAATTATAAAACTCTATCGAATTTAACTCTAAACTTGCCACCTGAGTGAATAACCAAGGGGAATACTATTTGTCCATTAGTAAGTCCATGTCCAAGTCAATTAATAGGCTAATTGACATTTTTAAAACATAAATATTATACGTACATGCAACAACCACGTTCACCATCTTGATTCTTAGATAACTAAGTTAGATTTCTTGAATCATAACTAACACCGAATCCTTATTTCATGATGTAGGTTGAAAACGTAAAACATGTTTCTTTTCATAAAGCCATACGTACATGATTATGACTAGGGGTGAGCATGGTTTGATTAGCCAACCAAACCAAACCCATTTCAGTAGTTCGGTTCGGTTCTAGTTCAATTTGGTTCACTTTTTTCATTTCTTTTCTTTATTGTACATGTCCTGTTATTTTTAGTTATTATCATGCTAATAAGGTTTTTAGTGCTAAAATTCATAATCCTAGTGATTTTTTGGTAGTTATGAAAAGTTAGAATTGGATCTCTATTGTGTGTAGGAGAAATAGCGAACTCAAATCATTATGGATTATCAATAACTTCCTTACAAAATATCATTAGTCATCATGATATATAACAAAGATTTATAAAATCGTTCTTTTGGTTCAATTTATTGAAAATAATTTATTAATGTATGTTTACGAAATAGAAGTTTAATATATTGTATATTATTGTGTACATACTATTTAATTTCCAAAATTAGAATATTATTCATGCAAATTTTCGTGATAAGTTTGTAATTAGCCCCTCTATGTGTGCTAATGATTCTTTATTTCATTGATAAAACTTAAGTATAATTAAAGTAAACATTAAAGAATGAACATTACTAATAATAGAAAGCATCATTTATCATTTTGGTTAGTTTGGTTGGAGTTCAATTAAAACCAAACTAAACCGAATTACTTTGGTTTGGTTATCTCTTGTAATTTGGTTTTATTTGGTTAACTAAAATATTTCAATTCAGTTAATTGGATAAGTAGTTCATTTGGTATTAACCAAGCCCACCAAATGATCAGCCCCTAAATGATTATGGACATATTTTTTCCTACATTTGTTACTAATCATGTGTTTTACTTCCACATTTAAAATTATTAGATTTGTAATTGGTTATTCAGCATAGAAATTCAATTATTAAAATTTATATAATGTATAAAAATTTCATTAATAATATATGGTTTTATATTTATAAAAATATTTATTTACTTTATTTTTCTTTAGACTGTCCATTGAGCCATATACTCATAATGGCGGGCATAATATTGGTGAAAAATGCTCAATTAGACATGGATGGACGTGGACAGTAATTTTTAAATTAATGAATATGGGACACTATCTCCATGTCGTCTGCTACGGGCATCTAATGACAACTCATATGTGTCCTAATAACCACGTAATATACATTATGGGGACCATGGCCAATTGGAACGTTTAGGTTCGATTACCTTCAACAAAAAGCAACCAATTTGGGATTTGTGGGTGTACATCTAAAATTCTGAAATATACTTCTTACTATGATCACACAAGTTCTAATTAGTGTGTACATCTAATCACAATTATGTATGCTTTTGTCAAAGTGCTATCGGATTAAAACCAAGTCACAAGTGGAAAATGAGCCTTTTCTCGTTGAAATTTAGTAACCAAAATTTTTGTGACTAATTTGCCACCGAACTGTCACTTAAATATGGTGACAAAAAATTTGTCACTAAAATATATGTGTCATCTTTTTTCTAAAAAATTTGTCACCAAACTAATACCGAATATTCCAGTGACAAACTAATTTGTCATCGATTGACACCATTTTTCAATGTAAAAAATCAACAACACAAAAATTTGCCAGTGAAATGTTGGTGTTACCCTTTTATATAAAATTTTAAATTGTCATCGAAAATTTTGATAACAAACAAAATTTTCACTAAATTGACACTGTTTTTCAAAGTCAAAAAATCAACGACACCAAAGTTTTCTCACCGATATAATGGAGTCATCATTTTTTATTAAATTGTCGTTGAAATTTCGGTGACAAACTAATTTATAACTGAAAGTCTCATTTTTTCCGGCGACAAACTTTGAATTTTTGAAAAATAAAGTAAAATTAATGGCACTTAAATGGGCATGCATTCACACATACCTTTTGTGATATCTACCCTTTTTGCCAATATTACTTACTTTTATTTTCCTACTCTTGAGTAGAATATAATCATAGTGAATTATTTATTTTCAGCACATAAAATTTTTTCTTCGTATAAGTTAATCTAGACTAATGATAAATATTTTGAAATTTCTTAGTTATGTGTTAATTATATCAAGATTGGTTATGTTGACGCTCAGTCATGAAAGTGGACAAACGGTCATGTTAAAAGCCCTATTGATAAGTGGTCAAACAATTAATAACCTTTGGGGAACAAGTTGGACACAAACATATATGAACCAAGTCGATATCTCTAATGGTGAGTTCAACTAGTTTTTAGTCTAATGTATAGGTTTAAAGCACTTTTTTATATGATCAGGTAATTTAAGTATAAGTCTAGCATTAATTGCTGTCCAACAGTCGATATTAACCCTAGGGTAAGTGTGAGATCCCTCAACTTAGTCCCACATCTAATACCTACTGGGAGAAGATCATGTTTATAAGTGGGAATGGACTATAGATCTTTAATTGGGTTAACCATTTTAAAGAAATGACTTAGGCCCATTACATTGCACTTTGGGCCGGGTCGTTACAGGTGGTATCAAAGCAACATGGTTTTGTATTAGATGGTGGGTTAGAGTAGGGACGTTGGCTAGGCTGCCGGTAACAGGACAGAAAGGTCATGCGCTGGGGCTAGCAACGAGCTAAACTAGGGACGTTGGCTAGGCTGCCGGTCACGGGCCAGAAAGGTTGTGGGCTGGGTGGGTGGATTGTTAGATCCCTCAACTTAGTCCCACATCTAATACCTACTGGGAGAAGATCCTGTTTATAAGTGGGAATGGACTATATATCTTTAACTGGGTTAACCATTTTAAAGAAATGACTTAGGCTCATTATGTTGCATTTTAGGCCGGGTCGTTACATATTGTAAAACCACGGAAAAAATAATTATGTTATATTATTTAGGGTTTTATAAATCTTAAAACGAACCATAAATAATATTAATTAAATAAATTATTAATATCATTTATAACCCATTCGTATTCACTTCCTAGTAAGTTTTTGATTTTTTATTATCACACAAATGATATAGTAATGAGTAATTAAATTCTTTTCTATAAAATTTAATATAATGACTTCTTAAATTTCACACATATTAATAAAATTTAATATAATGAGAGTTCTATTGTTAAATAAAACATCCTCTCGATAAGTTGTGAGCACATTTGACACACAAAGGGGGAAGACTTTAGGATTATTTGTTATAGTTGCGGGTTCTTTACCAAATTTTCATGTTCGTATAATTATTTAAAATGTTGTATTGTCTGTATAATTATTTAAAATGTTGTATTGTCTGTATAATTATTTAAAATGTTGTATTGTCCGTATAATTATTTAAAATGTTGTATTGTCTGTATAATTATTTAAAATGTTGTATTGTCCGGATAATTATTTAAAATGTCACGGAATAAATTAGACATGGCAGATTGGACTCACCAGCCAACTGCGGACATGGTGGATTGACCCAACAGCCAACTAATGGACACGGTGGATTGACCCATCAGCCAACTAATGGACATGGTGGATTGGACCCATCAGCCGATAACGGACATGGTGGAATAGACCCATAAGTCGATAACAGACATGGTGGATTGGACTCGCCAGCCGATAAGGGACATGATGGACTTACCCATCAGCCAATTACGGACATGGCGGATTGGACTCCCCAGCCAATTACGGACATGGCGGATTGGACTCACTAGCCGATAACGGACATGGCGGATTGGACTCGCCAGCCGGTAACGGACATGATGGACTGACCCAACAGCCAATAAATTGGACATGGCAGATTGGACTCGCCAGTAAATTACGGATATGGTGGACTGATCCATCAACCAACTAATAGACATGGTGGATTGGACTCACCAGCAGATAACGGACATGGTGGATTGGACTCACCAGCCGATACGGACATGGTGGATTGGACTCACTAGCCGATAACGGACATGGCAAATTGGACTCACCAGCCAATAATGGGCATGATGGACTGACCTATCAGCCAATAAATTGGACATGGCGGATTGGACTCACCAGCCGATAAGGGACATGGCGGATTAGACTCACCAGCCGATTACGGACATGGCGGATTGGACTCGCCAGCTAATAACGAACATGATGGACTGGCCCATCAGCCAATAAATTGGACATGGCGGATTGGACTCGCCAGCCAATAAATTAGACATGGCGGATTGGACTCACTAGCCGATGACGGACATAGCGGATTGGACTTGCCAGCCGGTAATTGACATAATGGACTGACCCATCAGCCAATAAACTGGACATGGCAGATTGGACTCGCCAACCAATTACGGACATGCTGGACGAACCTATTAGCCAATATATGGACATGGTGGACTGACCCACTACTGACCCATCAGCCAACTAATAAACATGGTGGATTCGACTCACCAGCAGATAACGGACATGGTGGATTGGACTCACCAGCCGATTACGGACATGGCGGATTGGACTCGCCAGCCAATAACGGACATGATGGACTAACCCATCAGCCAATAAATTGCACATGGCGGATTGGACTCGCCAGCCAATAAATTGGACATGGCGGATTGGACTCACCAACCGATAACGTACATGGTAGATTGGACTCACCAGCCAATTACGGACATGGTGGACGGATCCATTAGCTAATAGATGGACATGGTCGACTGACCCACTACTGACCCATCAGCCAACTAATAAACATGGTGGATTGGACTCACCAGCAGATAACGGACATGGTGGATTGGACTCACCAGCCAATAGCACTCATGGCAGATTGGACTCGCCAGCCAATAATGGACATGATGAACTGACCCATCTGCTAAAATATTGGACATGGTGGATTGGACTCACCAGCTAATTACGGACATGGTGGATTTGACTCACCAGCCGATAACGGACATGGTAGATTGGACTTGCCAACCGGTAATGGACATGATGAACTGACCCATCAGCCAATAAATTGGACATGACGGATTGGACTTCCCAGCTAATTACGGACATGATGGATTGGACTCACCAGCCGATAACGGACATGGCGGATTGGACTAGCCAACCGGTAATGGACATGATGGACTGACCCATCAGCCAATAAATTGGACATGGCGGATTGGACTCTCCAGCCAATTACGGACATGGTGGACTGACTTATTACCCCATAGATGGACATGGTGGACTGACCCATCAACCAACAAATGGGCATGGTGGATTGGACTCACCAGCCGATAACGGACATGGTGGATTGGACTCACTAGCCGATAACGGACATGGCGGATTGGACTCGCCAGCCGATAATGGACATGATGGACTGACCCATCAGCTAATAGATGGACATGGTGAACTGACCCATCCGCCAACTAATGGGCATGGTGGACTGAACCATCAGCTAATAAATGGACATGTTGGAATGGTCACAACAGCCATTATTATAGATAATGATAGGGAGTTTATGGACTTGTTTTATTTAATTATATGGCTTAGTGTTTTTATCACTAACGTGGAATTGTCTCCGCAGGTATGAGCATGGATGGATGGGTAGAGTCGAGATAGCTGGAAGACTCTATTATTGGACTAATTCTTTTCTCGAGATTGTTTGCATGGCAGTGGGATTTTGGTTCGGTTCATGAGACTTAGATTATTCCGAGCATTTATATATTAAATTTATTGTTGTGGAATTATGAAAAATCTTAAAATTTAATTTGAAATTTATTTATGAGACACTTAATTTCATATAGTAACACTCGGAATGGGCGGGTCGTTATACGTGGTATCAGAGCTGTGTTTCCCACGGAACAATGGAAATCAATCATTACCTCGTTGAAAGTCTAAGAGTCCACTGTCCCAAGGGTAAATTTTCTTTATATAAGAATTGAACATTCTTTTATAAAATTAATTTTCATTTTTAGATGGTAAGTCATTATACGTGTGCCACTTGTATGCCATGCTAGGTGCACATGACACCCTAAACCAATGAGTGTATATGGGACGCCTTTTCCAATTAGAGGTGTTATCTAGGTAGTATGGGTGGTATGGGTCACCTGTGCGATATGGATAACAGTGTCATTGGACAATGTGCCCCACTTTTGCTATGTGCATCAGTGGCAATGCTAAAAATAAAAATGAAAATAAAAATTTACTCATGACCTTATTATATTTTCGAGGATGAAGATTCCTAAGCTGGAGATATTGTAAAACCCTAATTTTTCACCTTATTCTATTTTCGACGACGAAAATTCCTAAGCTGTGGAGATTGTAAAACCCCGGAAAAAATAATTAGATCATTTTATTTAGGGTTTAAAAATCTTAAAACGAACCATAAATAATATTTAATTAAATAAATTCTTAATATCATTTATAACCCATTCGTATTCACTTATTAGTAAGTTTTTGACTTTTCATTATCACACAAATGATATAGTAATGAGTGATTACGTTCCTTTCTATAAAATTTAATGTAAAGACTTCTTAAATTTCACACATATTAATAAAATTTAATATAATGACTTCTTTAATTCCACACATATTATTCTATATAAAGGAGAGTTCTATTGTTAAATAAAACATCCTCTACATAGGTTGTGAGCACATTTGACACACAAAGGGGTAAACTTTAGGATTATTTGTTATAGTTGCGAGTTCTTTACCAAATTTTCAGGTCCGTATAATTATTTAAAATGTTGTATAGTACGTATAATTATTTAAAATGTTGTATTGTCCATCAGCCAATAAATTGGGCATGGCGGATTGGACTCGCCAGCCATTTACGGACATGGTGGACGGACCCATTAGCCAATAGATGGACATGGTGGACTGACCCATCAGCCAACTAATGGACATGGTGAATTGGACTCACCAGCCAATAATGAACAAGGTGGATTGGACTCACCAGCCGATAACAATCATGGCGGATTGGACTCGCTAGCCGATAATGGACATGATGGACTGACCCATCAGCCAATAAATTGGACATGGCAGATTGGACTTGCCAACCAATTACTGATATGGTGGATTGGACTCACCAACCGATAACGGACATGGCGGATCGGATTCGCCAGCCGGTAATGGACATGATGGATTGACCCATCAGCCAATAAATTGGACATGGCGGATTTGACTCGCCAGCCAATTATGGACATGGTGGACTGACCCATCAGCCAACTAATGGACATGGTGGATTGGACTCACCAGCCGATAATGGACATGGCGGATTGGACTCTGCCAGCTGATAACGGACATGGCGGATTGGACTCGCCAGCCGATAATGGACATGATGGACTGACCCATCAGCCAATAAATTGGACAAGGCGGATTGGACTCGCCAGCTAATTATGTACATGATGGATTGGACTCACCAGCCGATAAAGGACATGGCGGATTGGACTAGCCAACTGGTAATGAACATGATGGACTGACCCATCAGCCAATAAATTGGACATGGCGGATTGGACTCGCCAGCAAATTACGGACATGGTGGACTGACCCATTAGCCAATAGATGGACATGGTGGACTAACCCACTACTGACTCATCATCCAACTAATGGACATGGTGGATTGGACTCACCAGCTGATAACGGACATGGTGGATTGGACTCACCAGCCGATAACGGATATGGCAGATTGGACTCCCCAGCCGATAATGGACATGATGGACTGGCCCATCAGCCAATAAATTGGACATGACGGATTGGGCTTGCCAGCCAATTACGGACATGGTGGATTGGACTCACCAGTCGATAATGGACATTGTGGATTGGACTCGCCAGCCAGTAATGGATATGATGGACTGACCCATCAGCCAATAAATTGGACATGGGGGATTGGACTTGCCAGCCAATTACGGACATGGTGGACTGACCCATTACCGAATAGATGGACATGGTGGACTAACCAATCAACCAACTAATGGACATGGTGTATTGGACTCACCAACCGATAACGGACATGGTGGATTGGACTCACTAGCCGATAACACACATGGTGGATTGGACTCATCTAGCCGATAACGGACATGGCGGATTGGACTCGCCAGCCGATAACGGACATGATGGACTGACCCATCAGCCAATAGATGGACATGGTGGACTGACCCATCAGCCAACTAATGGGCATGGTGGACTGAACCATCAGCTAATAAATAGACATGTTGGAATGGTCACAATAGCCATTATTATAGATAATTATATGGAGTTTATGGGCTTGTTTTATTTAATTATACGGCTTAGTGTTTTTATCACTAACGTGGAATTGCCTCCACAGGTATGAGCATGGAAGGATGGGTAGAGTCGGGACAGCTGGAGGACTCTATTATTGGACTATTCTTTTCTCGAGATTGTTTGCATGGCAGTGGGATTTTTGGTTCATATCATGGGACTTAGATTATTCCGAGCATTTATATATTAAATTTATTGTTGTGCAATTATTAAAAATCTTAAA
>JAURVB010011922.1:0-13584 GCA_033002965.1 Piper betle | reverse complement strand
TTGCTTCCCGTTGGTACGTATTGCTTAGTCAGATTGAGCTGACTATTCATGCCTAATGTTCCAGAGTATCCCGGACTTCGAAGTACTATTCTTCACGAAGCTCACACGTCCGAGATGCTCAGTACACCCAGGTGGAGTGAAGATGTACCACGATGTCCGACGAACCTACTGGTGGCCAGGAATGAAGAGAGAAGTATACGATACAGTGGCTAGATGTTTGGTATGCCAGCAAGTGAAAGCCGAGCACGTACGTCCAGGTGGAATGCTACAACCGTTGGAAACCCCAGAGTGGAAGTGGGAGAGTATAGCTTACGACTTTGTAGTTGGTTTACCTAAGACCCGCCAACAAAAGGATGCGATATGGGTCATAGTGGATCGACTTACAAAGAGCGTACACTTCATACCGATCAGGATGGATTACCCACTGACCACATTGGCTACGCTGTACAGAGATCAGATAGTCAGGTTACACGGCGTACCACGGGAGATCATATCAGACAGGGATCCGAGGTTCACATCGCGATTTTGGAAGGCTTTTCAGGCAGCTATGGGCACAGAATCGAGATTCAGCACAGCTTTCCATCCTCAAACAGACGGACAGACGGAAAGAACCATACAGACCCTGGAAGACTTGCTTCGCGCATGTATCCTGGATTTCGGAGGGAGTTGGGAAGAACACCTACCTCTGGTGGAATTCTCCTACAACAACAGCTATCAGGCCACGATTGGAATGGCACCGTTCGAAGCACTGTACGGCAGACCATGCAGATCCCCAGTGTGTTGGGTGCAGGGCAGCGAACCAGTGGTAGTTGGGCCAGAAATGATCCAGCAGACACAAGAGGTGGTAATGAGGATTAGAAGAAGAATGAGGTCAGCTCAAGATAGACAAAAGAGTTACGCAGATCAGCGCAGACGTGAGGTTCATTTCGCGTTAGGAGATCACGTTCTCCTGAAGGTCTCTCCGACTAAGGGAAACACGAGATTCGGGACGCGAGGGAAACTCAGTCCGCGCTATATTGGACCCTTTGACGTGATTGAGCGCATTGGACCAGTGGCATATAGGCTAGCATTGCCTCCTCACCTATCAGCTGTGCATGATGTCTTCCACGTGTCAATGTTGAAGAAGTATCACCCTGACAACTCTCATGTTGTCAGCTTCAAAGAGGTAGAGCTGCAACCGGACCTGACGTACCCAGAGGATGCAGTCCAAATCGTGGACCGAAGAGTGAAGATTCTCCGAAGAAAAGAAGTTCCCCTAGTACGAGTGCAATGGACCCGACGAGGAGTTGAAGAAGCTACGTGGGAACGAGAAGATGAGATGAGGAAGCGATACCCGGAGTTGTTCGAGCAACCAGCTTCACAACCAGGTACTACGCCAACATGTACATTTAGATGAGGAACATGGTTGAAACTTCCTTGGTTAAAATTTCGAGGACGAAATTTTTCTAAGGAGGGAAGGTTGTAAAACCCGTGACTCGAGTCAGAGTTTTACGGGAGTGAACCAGTCGGTTCAACCGTCGGTTCGAGTCGAGTCAGCTTCATGGACCGCGAGCTGAGTTGAGGCCAGCTGTGAGTTATGAGCGATGAGGGTCATGTATGCTCAAGTGTACGATGATAACGTCTAAAAGATGATGAAAAATGGGTTATCAAGTATATGGAGGTATACAGTATTGATTGTTATTTTTATTTGATCGTAGAATAGTTTTAGGCCGAATAACGCATTAGGACGCGTTGGATTATATTCGGGTGGGTTATTAGTTATAGAGCATGTCATTTGGATGTTGTTGTGTTTGTTTTATTTTATGGGATTTTTCCATATTTTTCTAGATTTTTTTAGAATTTATTACGAACTAGTTATTATTTTGACTCGAGTAGGAATCGAGTCAATACTTATTTACGAAACTGCCATTGAGAGTATTTCTTCTCCCTCCCGACACTTACCCCTCCCAAACCCTCGCCGCCGCTGTGTGCTCGTCGCCGCCGCCACGTCGCACTGCCGCCGATCAACGCCGCCCCGCCTTGCCGTGCCGTCGCCGTGCCGCCACGACCGACCCCGGCCACCGATCTCGCCGCCACGACGCCGGAATCGCCCCACAAGCCGCGACGCCGCTCCCTCGAGTCGATTCCGCCGCCGTCCGGGCCGCGCCGCCGCCGCTGTGACCACCAGTCTCACCCTCTCGCCGTCGCCGACGTTTCCCCCACCATCCCGAGCGCCGTCGAGGCCGGCCGCAGCCCCGATCGGAGCACGCCGCCGCCGCCACCCATTTTCGACGCCGCCGCCGACAGCCATCGCCGCCCCGGCTGCTTTGTTTGACACCACCATCGGACCAAGCTCGTCGAGCTGGTGCCGATAGACCCCCTGATTGCCCCGTCCCGAATCATCGCCGGAAAACCGCCGGAATCCACCGGAAAACTGCCGACACTCGCCGGAAAACCGCCGGAACCGCCAGAAAATTGGATTCGTGGGAAATTCGCCGGATCATCCGCCGAACGCACCCGGTCCAATCTGATCGGACTTCGGACGCCGCTAGGTGCCGAATTCGAGTTTCGAGCCACGAAACGGAAACCCTAGCCGTCGCCGATTTTCGACGACGCGAGGTATAATTTATTTTAACTTAATTATTTGAAAGTATTGATTATTAGAATTGCATGCTAGGATTGGTGAATTGTGTGTTATAATAATATATATAAATGTAGATTTGATTAAGGATAAAATATGAAATTTGTTTGATTGAGTGGTGTTAAAAATGGAGGCTAAGAAACTAATTAGGGTAACTAGGTAATGATCATGATCTAATGCAAACTAGCCTAAGTAGACTTGCTAGAATTGATATAGGTTGATGTGTGTTGATTGATGCGTGATTGTGTTGATTGTGTGTGCATGCTATAGGATGTGTGATTCATCATGCGGGCGTTAGTTTTTAGCTTGATTGTGTAGGTACGGTGTAGGAGCTCGCCGCCTAGGCGCGTGGACCCGTTTGGAGCTTCTACCAGGTCCGTTTAGGACTCGTTCTCTGTTTTTACGCTATTCTATTGTGTATTTGATTTATCATGTGCAGGACGAGTTAAGTGGCGTTTTATCGGATCCCACTTAACTCGGGCCATTTAGCCAACGGTTCTTTTTTTGGATTAATAACCCTCGAGGATGAGATCCCTCGAGTTTGTTTTCGAACTTCAGATCTAGTAGATGCGGGTCAGCTTAACCGAATCTAGTAGATTAGCGAACGGTTCGGTCGCCGGTGACATTTCCAAGTCGGTTCACGGGTGATCCGAGACAGGGTGTTACAGAGGTTGTAGGGACTGTCCACAAGCCAAACAAGTGCTTGAGAGGAGAGATTGAGTGCTTGTAATCCGTATGATCAATTTAATGATATAAGGTTGGGAAGTATTTTCTCGTAATGTGTGTTTTGCTTTTTGGCTAGTGTTTAGACAGGGAACTTCTGTATTTAGGTCACAATTGAAGTTTACAATGCAACCAGTTGCGGTAACTGGTGCTAAGACGAGCAAGGGCAGACGGCACGAACCCAATACGCGTATTGCTGGTTGGGCGATTGGGAAGTGCTGGGTGGTGCTGTTTGACTTCTGGAACAGCTTATCATCAAGGTGTGCTGATAGTTAGGGGTGTTGTATCGGTGCTGGAACGTGATCGAGTACGGGTGATTGAGCAAAAGGGTTGATTGGTTGTGGAGTTGGCCGAACACAAAAAGGTGAGTGTTTGTGGCGTTGGCTTTCGTATATTGTTCCATAGTGCGTACTTGGTGTTAGGCTGAGTGTTCTCGTGGTGAGAATACACCGCACAGGACTAGTTGGGATCGAAAAATTTTGGGTCCTAGAATTAGCCCCGTGACAGTTACTCTCGTCGATCCAATGACCTCTTCTACCACCTCTGCCCCTTCTTCCTCCACTCGAAGTTCCTTCCTTGTGGTCAAGTATATCTCCCAGGTAAACACCCTTGAACTTACTACTGATAATTTTCTCCTATGGAAAGCCCAAGTCATTCCCGTCTTGCGTAGCCATTGCCTCGTCGGCTTCATCAATAGCACCTTCCCTAAACCCACTCACCCACCGAAAGATGTCGACAAATGGGTTCGCCCCAACCAAATGGTCCCCGGGTGAATGCTTGGGCCTCTTTCTCCACAAATTCTTTCTCAGTTGTTGACAAACAAACGACAAGGGATGCATGGGGTGCTTTGAGATGTTCTATGTAAACTTTCACGGGCCAGATTCAAATTGAAGTCTGTTCTTCAGCCTCTCCATAAGGGTTCTCCTACGATTCATGAGTATGTGCCTCTGCCCAGTCCCTTGCTTGGGCATTGGCTAGTGCTGGCAAAGACGTTGACGACGATGACCTCGTCCTTTGAACTATGCGTGGTCTGAGATCGGAACTTATTTGATTGTTGCTCCAATCAACTCTCACATTGGACCTCCATCCTTTTGAGGTTTGTAGTCTTCTTGATTTTGAGTGGCGCATCAACTCTTCTTCTCAGCGGCAATCTTCCGTGGCCTTCTCAGTTGTTCATGCATCCTCTTTTGGGCCACGTGTGTTATCTACTTTGTTGTCAAGTCCTTGCCACCCACCATACTTCCAGTGGGTGTGGTCGTGTGGTGGTCATGGTTGCCTTCTCGGTTATTCATGCAGTCGCGGCGCTAGTGGCCATGGTTCATCCGTGCCAACTTCCTCCTCTCCAAATGTTGCCTACTAGCAATCGTAGTGGCCATCCTTACCACGAAGCCAACACTGTTCTACCGAAGCCCTCAATGCCATGAATCCCACTAATTCATCTTATCAAACTTTGGCATCTTGCTACTAGCGCTACAACACCATGATGCCTTCCGAGTCTGACATCTTTTGTAACGACCCAGCCCAAAGTGTAACGTAATGGGCCAAGTCATTTCTTTAAAATGGGTACCCCGAAAGTTAAAGATCTATAGTCCATTCCCACTTATAAACAGGATCTTCTCCCAGTAGGTATTAGATGTGGGACTAAGTTGAGGGATCTCACATCTTTGGTAAGATTCCCTATACTGGATCTTATCAAATTTTGTTTGGCAATGACACTAGGATTCCTATTTCTCATCAAGTTTATATTCCATTCTCTTTATCTAGTCATTCAAAATTATTTTGCAATGCTATTCACATTCCATTATTGGCCAAACAACTATTATCTATTGCTCAAGTTAGTTACTAATAACTATTGTTTTATTTTTATGTCAACTGGGTATTTTATCAAAGATATGAAGCACAGAAGTTGCTCTACCAATGGACCATTAAATGCAACTTTTATCATCTGTCATCCGCACCAAATAAATTTAGACTTCAGCATATAAAGAGATTCTTAATATCTGGCATGCCCATCTTAGTCAACTGTCTATCAAAGTTCTCCGGCAACTGTACTCGACTCCCTCTATGGAGTCCTCAACTTTTTTTACATTCCATTGCTCCAGTTAAGCAATAAGAAACTCCATCCTTTGCTAAGTTTGTACTGGCATTGCATCACTCGTGCCTCGGTAAAAGCAAAAGGGAACTAGAAGCTTCTATTTTTTGTAGTCATACTACGATAATTCGACATCAGGAATCTAAAGGCTTAAATGAAATACCACTATCAGTGTAAGAGTGTTTGCAAAGATAAGTTTTATCACAGTCTTGGACAAGGCGAACACCTACTGAGTGAGGAGCACTGCATGCCAAGGGCTAATGAAGAAAGGGGAAAGTGCTAATGATGTAGCTAAAGGTTAAAAAACTTTTGAGAACTACTCTAATCATGTTCGTTATAGGGCAAGCGAAATGTAACACCCCATTCCGATTCACCCATGACCCGATCCGAAAATGTCACCGGCAACTGAATCATTTGCTAATCTACTTGATTCGGCTAAGCCGACTCATATCTACCCCCAGTGTCTCAAGATGGAAGTGCAAGCATGAAGTGCATGGATGGGATGCTTGGGTTCTAACATGGTCCTACATGCATGCTATAATGTGCAAGCAAAAACAAGACAATGTAACAAGCAAGTAATTCAAATAAAAAGTCATTAATTTTTACGGAAAAAATGGACAAAGTCTCCCCTAAAAGTGCAATAGGGGCCACCCTGTCAACAGTAAACATCATATATTTATATCAACAGGCATCAAAACATAATCCAAACATTTCATTTTCCATCACATTCTAGTTGTCCTTGCTTCGTAGTTTACCCTGCACATTTTTCACTTTCTATTTCCATTCACATGCAAAATGCTCATAATAGATTCATAGATATAGAATATCAAATTTATCAACATAGTTCAATACAGTCATCATCACTACATACACTCAGCAGGTACATGTGTGTATGATTTCTGTGCTCTCATTCCTTGAGGTGCTCACCTACATATGTAATAGGAAATCGTCAGTAGCGAGTGTTACCGGTATAGAAAATAATTAATGTCAATCTAGCACAAGAGAGCTAACTCTCCTGTTGAATAGAAATCTATATGTTCCTCATAGAACACTCATCAGAGCATATATGGGAGCCAATCGACAGCATCCCCCTTTATTTCTCATTCTCATACTTTGGCCATTTCTCTATCACTTTTCGCATCAATTCCATTCCTTTCCGCCTTCTACGTCCTCTATATTACTCCTGGCCTTGAGTACAGGGGCCAAGTACTTTCAGGCATGTGCCTTCAATACCCTTTGAAACCACAAGTCTGGACATGTGTTGCATTACAGTACCCGTGAACCTCTACACTTCTTCGGGTTTGAGGAACTCAAAGGTGGAGTTGTCGGGATTCCTTCAGGAATGAAGTGGGTTTTCCCCAGCAACAGAGCCTACTTTGACGAGCACACCCCCTATCTCAAGACGTGGCCGTTGATAACCCTCATTCTATCTCTCACTAAAAACGCAAAAACTATAGATATATATGTTTGGGTTAGGATTTATACAATAGGCTCGAAGGCAACTTGTTGTGGATCTTAATTTCGAAAACTGACTCGAAAGATCTCAACCTCGAGGGTTATTAATCTCGAAAACTGTTGGCTAAATGGCCCGAGTTAAGTGGGATCCGATAAAACTCCACTTAACTCGTCCTGCACATGATAAATTAAATACACAATAAAATAGCATAAAATGGAGAACGAATCCTAAACGAACCTGGTAGAAGCTCCAATAGGGTCCTCGTACCTAGGCGGTGAGCTCCTACTCCGTACCTACACGACAAACTAAAAGCTAACGCCCACTCATGATGCAGTCATACATCCTATATCACACATACCTCCATCACACATCAATCATAGTCACATCAATCTATGTCAATTCTAGTAAGTCTACTTAGGCTAGTTTGCATTAGATCATGATCATTACTTAATCGCCCTAATTAGTTTCTTAGCTTCCATTTTTAACACCACTCAATCAAACAATTTCGTATTTTATTCTTAATCAAATCTACATTTATATATATAATTATAACACATAATTCACCAATCCTAACATGTTGTACTAATAACCATAACTCATAATAAATAAAGTCAGAGTTAATTATACCTCATGTCGTTGGCAAGCGACGACGGCTAGGGTTTCATTGTGCGGCTCGGTACTTGAATTCAGCACTCAGTGGCATCTGAAGTTCGATTTGGATTTGACTGGATGTGTTCGGTGAATTGTCCGGTGAATTTCAGTGAATCCGGATTTCTGATGATCTCTGACGGCTTCTTGGCGGTTTTCTAACGACTTTTCCGATGGGGCAATCGGGGCTATGAGCGGGCACTAGCTCTGCCAGCTCGACCCAGTGGTGGTGACGGTATGGATGGCCGCAGCGGCAATGATTGCCAATGGCGTCGTCGAGTTCAGTCGGAGCAGTTCGTGGCTGCGATCGGACTCACGGCTGGCTTCGACTCAGCACACAGTTCATGAAAGTGACTCGCCTCGAACCGAACTAACGGTTAAACCGACTGGTTTGCTGTAGTAAAACTCTGACTCGAGTCACGGGTTTTACACGAAAAGTGTGAGAACCGTACCATGGAAGCGAAGCGAGCTACCCTATAACTTTAAGCCCCCTAGTGTTTGAGGAGGAACCTAGCATCTCTAGCTCAATTAAGGCAACAAGTTAAGGCCACTTCAAGCATAGCGAGAAGGATAAGGCCTGAACATCTTTTTCATTGTTTATGCTCCACTTGGGGAGAAAGAAATGTTCAGTGGGTAACTATTGATGACCCAAGCAAGAGCAGCTTTTGACATTACCCTCAAATATCGGATTTGTGTAGAGGTCATGACATGAGGAAAAGATTCGGAATGGCCTATTTGATAGGCAGCTAAATCACGAGTTTAAGTCAAATTAAGTCAAGGGAGGGTACGGCCTCTCAAAATTGGATAATTGGATCTTTGAGTAATGATTGATGGATTGGAAAAAGTCGACCTCACTACAAAAAATAAAGGAAGGAGTAAGGCTTTGGTTACGTTACCAGCGAAGGCTTCCAAAGAAGTCACCATTAGGTAGGGTACGTAATCCAATCCAGTGAGACTAGTGTGCTTGTTGGGGCAACTGTTAGGTTAGTACTACTTGCGGCCTATTTTTACGTTAACACATCATGCAATAGTGTGGCTGGTAGCGTGGAGAGAATCTTTTAGTTCTTCCTATTAGACCCAAAACCGATTGATTCATTCCTATAATGATTATATGATAGAGAAGACTTCGGAGCGGGATGAGTGAAACATCCTAGCAAGCCCCGGTGAAGGACGCAAGTAAAGTTAGAGCTCGGGCAAGATATGGTTTTTTTGTATCGAATCAAAGCTCTTAGTTAAGTGACCAAGGGTAACAAAAATAAAGGGATGGATTGAATATTCTTCTGAAAAAGGGTGCTATGGGTCCCGAAGATTAGGCTTTTTTTTATTTTGTTCTTCCACTCCTGGTGCAATTTTATGAGCCTTATTGGATTTTCGAAGAGGAAATTCAGTAGTAAAATGCATTAGTGGTGAAGCTGAGTGAAAGAAGGCCCTTTTAGGGTTTTCTTGATGAAATCTTCTAGCTAGAGAGAAAGATCAGAAAGCATAAATTCTAAGTTAATTAGAATTACCTTTCAATTGTAATCATTTTTTATTTACTTGGTAATATGAGTAGGCCCTGCTTAGCAAAAGAGGGAATACTTTCTTTTAACCTTAGCCATTCATAGAAGAGGAAGGGGAGCTTTCACTACTTTACATTTGTCTGTAGTTCCTCTGTAGTGAAAATGTTCTTTTTAGAGGACAAAAGAAACTTTTTATGGTATAGATTTTTTCAAAAACCTTAACAAAGGAGGTGGACTTCAACCAAGTAAGCCCTTCTTATGAAGTGGCTACAGAGATTTCCAAAGGAAGTCAGCCCTTGACCACTTCACTCCGCGTGTTCTAATAAGGTGGTTTGGCTGCAAGTAGAAAGTCGGATCAAGCCCTAGGAAGCATGAAACAAGCATCTTGTCCCTAGCTCCGGGTAAAAAGATCAGATTCATTTTTTATTCTTTAAGCCTTTACTAATAAGAAGAGCTAGTTGAGGTAATCCGATAGATCCCAAGTCAATATGAATTAAAATGATTATAAAGACTTGACTTTCTTTACATTTAGAGGCTTGACCACGAAAATCCGAGTCCTGCAACTAAAACCTTCAAGTAATCATGACCTTCACTCTCAACCATGCCTGACCTGTTCGACTCTGACTCGCCCCAAGGCCCTTGCCTTGACAAGCAATATATGCAATCGCTTAACAAACTAGACACTAGACATCTCACAGATAGTTGTGGATTCGGCTTCCCGATGAGGCCATATCTCAGGCCAGGGCACACAAAGGTGTGGTTTGGGTCGAAATAGTTGAAACTCGATTCCATGCAATAAACACAAAGTTCAGATTTCATAAATAACCAAAGAAACTGCCTTTGTTACTTAAGTAGTTAAGGCAAACAATCCCCCATGCTACTATGATAGAGAGTCGTATGCTTGTTGCCAAACCAACCCAGTTTATCTTTTTTGAATCAAAGTAAGTCTTGTTCCTACTTGTGAGTGAGTGAATGGTCAAACACGTCTTTCTACTTCGCTTTAGTTGATCCAAGGGCATCAGCTCTATTTGACAGGACCCTTTTTGATCCCCTAATGAAAGCTAACCTTCCTAACATCGGCACGAAAATCTAGATTTAATTCTTTATTAGCCATTAACCCCTCAATCACTGGGTTGAATCTAGCTATATTCCCAATTGGCAAAGCCTTACACCATGTCAATTGGGAACAAGTTTCCTCTACTTAATTTCCTCTCCAATTTTAGGCTTTGGTTTGGGTTCCATCTTATAAGTTTAGCTTAGGTCCATCAATCAATCTCTTATAAACCCCTAAGCGGAATCTAAGGTAGTGATGAGTTTCACATACTCTAACCCCAACTCGGGTATGGTAGGAAGATTGGCCGCAATTAGCCGGTACCACCCACCCTACCCAACCACCTATAGGCGGTCGTCCGTCCTAAAATGTGTCTTCGCAAACACTATTACAAAGATAGCGGTATTTCATTTAATCTTTTAGCTTCTTAATGTCAATTTATTAACTATTATACATGTTGTTCACTGTGATGATTGAGGCCTTGCTCCCACACCCTCTTTGGATGGTTTTTGGTTTTATTTAATTTTAGCTGATTACTATAACCATTTTTGCTGGTATTAGAATTTGGAAGTATGATGTTATCTCTATTTTTCTGGATTATTGCCATTGTGCAAAATTTATGTCATGCAAAAACTAAATATATTCAAAATGATGTACGCGATGAATTCATTGGTTAAACACAACAAGGCCTATTTGCCAAACTTAGAACTATTCAATGTCTTTCTTGCATAGGCACACCCATATAAAATGGTATTGCCGAGAGAAAATATCGACATATTGTAGAAAATGGCTTGATCTTGTTGTCTCACTCGTCCTTGGACTATGGCTTTTGAAATTATGCTTTCTCCAGTGCTATATACCTAATTAATCGTCTCCCTACACCAACCCTTCATAATAAGTCGCCCTTTGAGGTACTCTTTGGAACTCCACCTAATTACTCTATTCTACGTGTTATTAATTCATTATGTTATCCTTGCCTTACCCCTTTTAGACGAACCAAATTGCAATTTGAAAGTCAACAATGTATTTTCAATCCTCCTATGGTATTCTAGTTCCAAAAATCATCATTTTTCGTCATGTTTTATTCAGTGAATATATCTTATTGGCATCACTCTCGTCTAATCCTAACCCACATACTTCATTCTGTTGGAAAATGGGTGTTTTAGCGGAATCAACCCAAAAAAATATTTTCTCTAAAGATGAAATGAAACAAATATAAGATGAAATATGAAACACCAATATAAAAAATAGATCGAAACTTTTCTCTAAATTAGAGAAAGAAAATCAATTTACTTGACCAATTTTGATTAAGAAACCCTCTTATAATCAAATGTCAAAAATATTAGTTAGAAAATTCTCCCAACATAAATCAGACAAACAAAAAGATCTGAAAATTACAACTCATGAGAAAAATAATATATGAGAAATTGAGAAAATAACACACTTGAAAAAAAATTGATCAACCTCACTCTTTGGATTACCCTCCAACTTCAATTTAAGATGATGAAAATTTTATATAGGAAAGGATATTATCATGTATATATACGAAACATCAATCATTAGTGTGATAAACGAAAAGTAAAAACTTGATTATTGAGTTTTTTAATGTGATTGGATGATGGAAATCCAACAAATCTCCCATTATCACATTTCAAACATTTCAAAATCTTATATATTTCTCTCTCTACAAAAACATAAAATGATTTGAAAGTATTAAATATATCACTTTTATTTTTCGAATAGTAACATCATACCTTCCTTAAAGCATTATTAATAAAAGTGACAAACTAAGAGCCTCCATTAAGAGATTTTATCTTTATTAGACCATACATATCAGAATGTACAAGTTCAAGTTCTAAGTCTTCCTTTTACCAGTAGATATAAAAGAAACTCTGCTTTATTTTTTAGCTAAAAATGATCACAAGAACCTAGTATTGTCCCATCAAGTTGTGAAAGATAATTTTTCTTTAAAACTTTTAACCCCTTCTCTCACTCATGTGTCTCAATCTCTGCCAGAAATCTGCTATGAGAGTAATAGATATAACATTATCATCACCGTGAACCAGACTAAATGTAGTCCTATAAAGAGCATTGCACTTCTTAAAGGGCGTTCGACAACGCTGCAAAGTGAACGATTTTCTAAGGTGTTTCTTATGGTCGAAAAGGGGACAATTGCCGGAGATATGGTCTCCTATGAAAAGCATTCCGCCGGGTACTATTTGCCTTGTGCTTTCTCTTGCAATTTCTTATGGTTAGAATCTTTGGCAACTTGATATTAAAAATGCATTCCTGCATGAGAGTCTATGTGAAACTATTTATGTGCGACAACCTCAAGGTTTCTTGATCCGAATTTCCCCAACCATGTTTGTCATCTCCACCAATCTATTTATGGTCTGAAGCAAGCTTCGTGCACCTAGTATAAAAAAATTAGCGCCTTTCTGATCAACAATCGCTTTCACAACTCGCCACATGATGCTTCCCTATTTGTCATGCTCAATGGTCATCATATGTTACTGGATCTTATTTATGTTGATATTATATTAGCAGGATCCTCCTCTCAGTTGATCTCTCAATTCATTCAGACTCTCTCCAGCAATTACGTATGAAGGATTTGGGCCCCCTGAACTACTTCCTTGGCATGGAAGTTCATTATCACCAATCTGGTATTCTCTTATCACAGACAAAGTGTGCTCTTCATCTATTACGGGAATTTGGCATGGAAGGCTCCAAAACCGGGTGGCACTCCATCTTCTAGATACCGACTTTTTGTTGCTGATGGTGAACCCTAATCGGATCCTAATGAAGAAGTGACGACTAGTAGAGAGCTTTCAATATATCACCTTAACTCATCCTGACCACTCTTCTGCAATGAACATGATTTGTCAATTTATACACTCTCCTTGCACTACACATCTTCTAGCTGCTAAGCGAATTTTGTGTTTTATGAAGGACACCTTATCGTATGGGCTTCAATTTACTCTGTGTAAGACTATGCTTCTTACAGATTACACGGACACTGATCGGTTAGGCTGCCCTAATACAAGACACTCAACTTCTGGCTTTGTGGTGCTTCTTGGCAACAATCTTTGTCTCTTGGCCATGTCGCAAACAGTCTACGGTTTCCAAGTCTACCACCAAAGCAGAGCATAGATCTCTTGCCCTCTCCTCAGCTCTGAAATACGTTGGTTATCACACTTGCTCAAATTCACGAAGGTTGCCTTACCGTTTCCTCCTGTCATATACCGTGATAATCTTAGCACATTATACATGTCCTCCAATCCTATTCTTCATACTCGTAGCAAAAAATAGAAATTGACATTCATTTCCTAAGAAAAAAGTTTCTTGCATCTTAGACATTTTCTCCGACCTCTGATCAAATGGTTGACCTATTTACTTATTTACTAAGCCTTTATATCGTCCAAGATTTGAATTGCTTCGTTCCAAGCTCCAAGTTTGAACACCACTTGAGCTTGTGGCGGGGGGGGTGATAAGGTC
>JAURVB010011921.1:0-64831 GCA_033002965.1 Piper betle | reverse complement strand
TCAGTCGTAGAGGTTGTTGGTGACTTGTATATAGGCTAATGGGAAAGCCTTATTCCTTAAGTTAACTTTTGGATTAAGAGAGGCCCGTGACACCTATTGCGAGTTTCCTTTGGTTGTTTAAAGTCCCTTTTGGGGGCCCGAAGGGTCCAACAGTGGTTTCGGAGCTTGGGTACGGGCCCAATAGGGCCCAACAAGTGGGTATCAGAAGTTCGAGCCGGTTTGCCTACACCGATTGTTGTTGTTTCCTTTATGGGTTTCCACTTAATGATTTGAAGAGAGTTTGTCAGGTGAGCCGGGTTTGTCTACACCGATTGTTGTTGTTTCCTTCTGTCTACACCGATTGTTGTTGTTTCCACTTAATGACGGGTTTGTCTACACCGATTGTTGTTGTTTCCTTCATGGGTTTCCACTTGATGATTTGAAGAGGAGTTTGTCAGGTGGGTGTCGTCTGATTTAAGGGGAGTGTGTCAGATGATGGTTTCGGGCCACGCCCGATGTGTGAAGGGGAGTTGTTGGGTTTGTCCCACATCGGTCGTAGAGGTTGTTGGTGACTTGTATATAGGCTAATGGGAAAGCCTTATTCCTTAAGTTAACTTTTGGATTAAGAGAGGCCCGTGACACGCTATTGCGAGTTTCCTTTGGTTGTTTAAAGTCCCTTTTGGGGGCCCGAAGGGTCCAACAGTGGTTTCGGAGCTTGGGTACGGGCCCAATGGGCCCAACACATATTACTTGGCTAGGAAATCAATCAAAAAATTAATCAGGATAAAGTCATCCTTGAAATATAATTCACGAAGCCATAAGTTTTAAAATTAAAAAGAATTTTAAAACTATACACGACCTTTGAGTTTCAATTTTAACAATTTCGAAACAAACTACAGTGCTTGCATTCTTTCTTGAATTAGAGTCCATGCCTCTTTAAATCATGTCTACAATTTACTCAACTACAGGGTGCCCATTAATTTGTTACCCCTCAAGGGCAAATACTGTTTTGAATATGCACCGTCGGCAAAATTAAGTGGTTGGGGAGTCTGTATCAGCAATTCAATGACCAAAAAAGCCCAAGAAGAAGAAGAAGATGATGATGATGCCCGCAAGGACATACCTCCAACAGCATTTGGTATAGGAAGATGGCAAAGGTATAGAGAAGGATGATTTAAGGAGCAACAACCATGCACACGAGGTTGGCCTTCAATTGTTTGACTTAAATGTTTGGTTGTAGGCCTTGTGCAGCTGTCTCCTTGTTGTGGTGGCGTTGATTAGTATATAATGCTTGTCCACTTTATCCATACATCTTACATTGCAAATATTACCATGCATTGCTTCAAGGATTTGTTAAACACTTGTATATAGAAAAATGAAGCTCAGTCAATTATTAGCTAATCTTATTGAAGTGATCATTACTTCATTATTAATTATTGAAGCGAGCCTTATATGTTTTAGGAAGTCGTTGGCAAATATTAAGATGGTAGGGTTCTAATCCTGACCTTGTAAAAAATAAAATGTGCTTCAGGTTTCATTGCCAATGCGAAGTGTGTGAAATCTAAAACAACATCTCTCCCTCACACGCATATGTACTATAAGGTCAATATGAGTATTTATGTACACACTTATGCCGTTCATCCCTTACTTCACTGAGAACGAATTTGCTTTGCAAGGTTAGACAATAAGGTTTCCCAATCACATACAAAGATAGTTGCCATCCACTCACAATAAGAAGTTGTGACATTTCAAATTGAATAAATGCTTGTAAGTTGTATGTCACACTTTATAGGTTGGACTCTTCTATAGAATGGTTTTTGTACTTCTAACTAAAAACTCACATTATCTCTATATAACCTAGGAGGCTGTAAGACCTAATTATCATATACAATATGTCAGCACTCACTGAATTTAAAATTTCAAACTAATTACTATTGTGTAGTTTTTTGTGTACTATCATGTCTATATCTTGTTATAAAAATTGCAACCATACCTTAAAGTTAATTATTTTCCCAAACACCTTACACAGGCAAAAATAATTTTGAATTTATGATAAATCTCCATCTACATATAATTTATTTATAAGTATATAATTGTAATGCCTAGTTTTTTAAAAAATAAAATTAATTTACGTAATTTTGTGGTTATAATGTATGAAAACATCTCTATTCATTTATTCAGTGACTTCAATATGCACATTTGCGATTTCATTGACCTGAGAAGATGTTTGATGTAATTTGTCCCCATATCATAGCTACACATTAATGAGAAGAATGAAATCTGAAAAACATTGGTGGGTCTTTGAACCAAGAGGTTCACAAAAAAATGGTTCATTGGTTAGATATTCTGAATGTATGCCCTATTCATACTCCTAGCCATTAAGATTGTCTGAGATAAAACAAAAAACATAAATGATGGTTGAAAGGTTCGTATTAATATTATTAAGGGCTGATTAGTCTACTTTTTTTTCAAAAGAATACATTGCTCACTCAACACAAGTTGGCTTGTTCAAGTACAATTCCAATGATAAGAGTTTTGTGGATTGCTATTAACGAGCATATTAACCAAAAATTGAAATGTTGGCTTTACGTAAAATGATCATCATCATAAAAAACACCTTTTTCTATCCGAAACCCAAAATCTTAAACCTCCCTAAACCTGAAGCTCCACTAATATTACTTGGAAGTTGATTCACATCTCTAAACTCAAAATGATAACATGTATAGTGTTGAGACTTTTTTCTTATGGTTATGTACTTTATAAATTACGTACAGAAAACTACATTTTACCATGCAAAACTAAATTAATATGTGTTAGAGTAAATAAGGTTAAAATGAAGGAAAACTTTTAGACATGTCAAGTTAGATGGGACTCAAATGTGCCTAGGTATTGGGAGGCTTACTGAGTTGGCATCATTAAGGTTTTATTAAGTAGGTATTTTAAAATAAATATTTATCGATATATCTACTTGTGAACATGCAAAGACCCGGGAGCATTTGGGGCTCAAAAAACTTGTGTGTGATTGTAAATCTTCCGTGAATGAATAACTGGAGCCATTTCAGAATGGCAGATGCAATCTGGAGCCACTTTGTTACGGTTTGTAGGGTTTCTGTCATGGATTATAATCACATGAAAATCATAATATAAGCATTTTGTTCATGGGTTAAAATGTGAGCTTAAGGAAGAACATATTTGGCATGTAAGCAATCAATAATTATTAATAATCATTGTGAAAAAATTGGTAGAGTATATTTATCAGCCACTTAACGAGGTACCACATGCATGCACTTGATATTATCTTAGCCTATGCGAATCCATGCATACCATGTATCGGGTCCTTTGTCGCTAAATATATTCGAAGAACAAAAACCATGAAACATGGGTGCGTGCTTCTTGTTTTGGTACGGATAATGTTCCCACTTTCCTAAGTTTTCAATCGCAAATACAGCTTCTTGCATTTTTGTGTCAATATTTGACAGATCATAGATGGAGCAAGCTGAAGATCATGTACATGAATGTTATAATTGGGTTCTTGGAGAAATAAGATATTGTCCAAGAAGATTAGTGTCATAAATATCCTTTTTGTGAAAAGTAATTAACATTAATGACATAGAATCGAATAAGCTACATGTTTTTTCGGTGTATGTGCATATATAGTCTTGTATTGGTTATATAAATCTCTACGTACTATCATCCAAGAAGAGGACCTTTGGCTTTCATAAAACTCTGATACCTAAATTTTGTCTAAGAATATGCACTTTTTGCATACCATTTTGTACCTAAATAAATGCCACTATGCCAATCTCGTACTTAATTTCCACCTAAACTCGACAAAAGGATTGGTGTTAGCTAGTGAGGGCATTCGACTGTATAATATTTTGTCATATTAATTATTGTTGTTATTTAGTTAAAAGGTGGTGGAAGAAGCAGAATACCTTTAGACATTGCGATGCTTAGAATCACATTCTGTAGTATTATTCTCAAATATTCTTTTCCCCAAAACTATATTTAAAAGATTGGTTGATACTTTCAATTTATTTTTAATGGTAGGGATGAAGGTGTCCTGCAAATTAACATGAAATTGAATGGCCTAGGAAGCCAACCGAGTATCAAATCATTTTGAGGAGTTCATGTATATCTAGCATTGCATTGTTAAATTTCTTACATCTTTTATATTGTAACGACTTGGCACAAAGTGGAAGTTAATGAGCCTAAGTCATTTCTCCAAAAGTAATTAATTAAAGTTAAAAATTTATAATTCATTCTTATTTATTTTAACCCAATAAGTATTAGATGTAGAATTAAGTTGAGGAATCTCGCAGTCCACATACTTTAGAAAATTTCGTCTTCGAAATTCATATATTTGGCCCGTCGCTAGCCACAACCCATGTTTTCCTTTAACCTGTAACCAGTAGCTTGACCAATTTATTAACATGGAATCAAGTTGTTCTGATACAATCTGTAACGATCCGACCCAAAGTACAAATTAATGAATCTAAGTCATTCTTTAAAAATGGTTAACCGAAGTTAAAAATATATAGTTTATTCTAACTAATAAATTGGATTTTACCTCATTAGGTATTAGATATAATACTAACTTAAAGGATCTCACAATCCACCTACTTTAGAAATATTCATCCTTAAAATTTCTATACTTGACCAATAACTAACCTCAATTACATCCTTCTTTAACCAGTGACCAGTAGTCTACTCAACGTTCTTAGTTTAACCCACTATCTAATATAGAATTAAATTGTTCTGATTTTATCTGTAACGACTTGACCCAAAAAACAATGTAATAAGCTACGTTATTTATTTAAAAATAATTAACCAAATTAAAGATTTATAGTTCATTCACACTTATGTGCATGATTTTACTCAATTAAGTATTAGATGTAAGATTAAGTTGAAGGATCGCACACATACTTTACCAAATAAATGCAACCATACCAATCTCGTACTTTCTACCCTAAACTCGACAAAAAGATTGGTGTTAGTGAGGGCATCAGACTATATAATATTTTGCCATATTAATTATTATCATGATTTAGTTAAAAGGTCATGAAAAAAGGAGAATACTTTTAGGCATTGTACTTGCTACTAGAAATCTGCTCCCGTGTGGTATTGTACTTAAAATATATTTTCCCAAAACTATACTTGAAATATTGGTTGATACTTTCGATTTATTTTTAATGATAGGGATGAAGGTTCCCTACTAATTAACATGCAATTGAATGGCCTAGGATGCCAACCAAATATCAAATCATAGAAGGAAGATTTTGAGGAGTTCACGTAGTAACTAGCACTGCATTATGGAATTTAGCACATCTTTCATACTCTACCAAATTGATTCCCCTCTATTGGCCACAAATGTGAACGTCAAAATGTACATTTTGTGGGCTCTACTTAAGAAATTGACAACTCAAAGGAAGCCTGCCATGTATCTTATGAGCATATCTGGCCCATGTGTGTGTTGTGAGTAATGCCTATTTATACAGTTTGGTAGGCTTGCCATACCATCTATTGATTGTGTGAGGCCAAAACGTTGGGACATTTTTTAGTGCCAAATTAAAAGAAAAATATGTGTACTTGTCACCTTGTGTACAAGTTAATTGATGTTGTTCATAATGTTGTAATATATCATTCATGATGTAAGAAATTTGTTTATTTATATATGTTTTAATCAGTTGAGTAGCGGTGAACTTGTAAATGAACATGACATACAAATTTATGATTTACAGTTTAGAATATAAAAAATATTTTTTATAATTTGAAGTGCACTTGAATTCTTGCTACTCAAATAATGTGGAATTGTAATTAATACGGAATTCGATAAAATTATGAATACCCAATATGTTTCTCACGCATGATACATACTAAATCTCCTACAACAATCACGTGGGTGTTTTTATGGTTGAATCTGTTTGGTATGTAAGAAACATATAAATAAAAAAAATGGTCAATTTTATTAAAAATATTAGTATACCATGTAATATATTTCATCTAAAAATATTCAATGCGTTATATATTTAAAATAAATAATCCTGATTAATTTTGTGTGACACTCATATGCTCGCTTTTGTATAAAAACTTCCCTATTTTTGTATTTTTTTTAAAATCTCTTGCGATAAGAACAAGGTAGTCAAATGTGAAAAACATAAGCCAGCACATTCACATGGCAGTAGACCCAATCCAAATCCTCAAACGATTGAACGTTCAACGTCCCTGTACGTGTGCTACCCAATTTAACAGGTCCCATTGGACCTAGCATTGAGCGGACCCATTGTAGGCCAAACTAGGGCTAATCATTCGGTTAATTTGGTTAAAACCAAACCAAAGTACTTGACAAAATTAAAATAGTTTAGTTAATCAAATAAAAAATCTATAATTGCTAACCAAATTGAACAAACCAAACTAATTTGGTTTGGTTTGATTTTAATTGAACTCCAATTAAAGTAACAAAAATTAGAAATGGTGATTTATATCATTAAGTATTCATTCTTAAGTGTTCACTATAATTATTCTTAAATTTTATTTAAGAAATAAAAAATTATTAGTTCACATTTATAAGCTAATCATAAATATATCACGAAAAAAGTATTAGAATAATATTTTAATTTAAGACATTGTATAAAAGGTACATAATATATAATATATTAAACATTTATTTCTTACACACATATAAATAAATTATTTTCAATAAATTAAACCAAAACAATCGTTTTATAAATCTTTGTTATATATTATGATAAATAAAATACATAAAGGTGTATGTATAATGAAAAAAAGTGAAAAAATTAATACAAATAGATTTTTTTTGTTTATTGCTTTATTTAATTTAATTAATTTGGACTAAAAATCAACAAAACCGACCGAACTAATTTTGGTTGATAATCAATTTCAACTGAAGTATAACAAAACAAAACAAGTACTAACTGAACTGCTAAAATAAATTTGATTCGGTCAACCAAACCAAACCATGCTCACCCGTCCCAATGGGCATACTAAGTTGTCGTACCTATGTCTAGCTCTATGGACAAGATGGGCCCTTGTCTGCAACCCCGGTCATCATTTGGGCCCCGCATTTTTATGAGAGGCCCACGCCCGGGCCCAATGTGATCGACCTCCGCAAGTGCATAATGTTCATATTGGTTATTACCTGTGTAACTAATCATGCATTCATTCCAATTGGCATGTTTGACTAAATCCTTAGCTAACTCATCTCTAAAAAATCTCACCTCCAATATTCATTTTACACAGATCTGGTTCAATGACTCCAAAATCTCACATCCAACATTCATGTATGGAGATCTGAGTCACTGATCCCACACAATGGACATATCTCATAACTTATGGAGAAACATTATTTTTATAATTATTTTTAATTTTTTATAGTGAAATAAACAATAAAATTTTTTTATGTTATTACGGCGATGGTTGGGCAGTGGAAAAGTCATGTATCATGGTGCTATCACATTTTCTTTTTTAAAAAATATTTCGCCTACTGCTACCATTTTCCGTGGTTATGAGGCGGCTATATTTAGCCAAAATAGGCAATGGTTAAGTTGTGGCTTATTTATCCCCAGATTTGTCACTAAAAAAACATTGTCTACCACTACCATTATTTGCGGCTATCCCGTAGTTATATGTTGCCATGGTTAAGCAATGGCCATAATTAATGGCAAGGCGATGGCTAATTTGCCACTGAATTAGCCATGACAACTTTCACTTGTGACAAAAACTCTTTTTTCTACTTGTAATTATTTGTCTTACATTAAATACCTATTGAGATAAAATGTAATATATTCGTGGCATTACAGTTATAATCTTTAATTTTTTTAATAAGCTCATTAGTTTACGCTTGTCCAGGTCACTATAAATATTATTGAGTTCTTTGAACCGTGTTGGATATGCCTAAGGATTTGTTGTATCTAGTATTATAGCAAACCTGCTGTAACACTTAACTAATTAGTCAAAATCACCTAAACTAGAGGTACTGAAAACAATAACTGTAATAATTAAGTTAGTCTCCATTAGATTAGGTTATTTATATTGATTAGGCTAAGTGTGCTATAGCGAATCCCTAACCGTTGGATAATGAGGTGTATCTAAAGATAGACTAGGCTCATAATTCACATAAAGGAATTTTATAGATGAAATTTTCAGGTAAATAGAATGTAACATCGCTAATAGTTGTCTCATGTATAATACCTGTCAAGGTAAAATTTTGAATATTAATGGGGCATATATATAATCTTAAATTTTGATTAATTATATTTTCAAAAATAACTAAGCCAATCAATTTATATACAGGCCATATCGTTAGAGTAATGGAGAGTACGACCTCAAGTATATCACGATAACCAACTCAATTTCGATTGGCAAATTAGTGGGAAATTGATAAGTTATAAATCGAACACCGGTGCTAAGATGTCACAAGACATCCATAGGAGGACCACCACATTTGTAACGCGTTACAACCCTGAAATTTTTATAGAATTTGCCTGTTACCG
This sequence comes from Piper betle, assembly GCA_033002965.1. NCBI lineage: Eukaryota > Viridiplantae > Streptophyta > Magnoliopsida > Piperales > Piperaceae > Piper > Piper betle. The sequence goes on along the minus strand of JAURVB010011921.1, from coordinate 56,339 downwards.
TACAAGTGGCATAATTCCCACCTTTGGATTGATAAGAAAATAAAAATTCAATAAAGTTCGGACACGGCTATAGTTTAAAAGGTTCTGTAAATAATGACCTCATTCTAGTCTGAGTTCGCCCCTTCTTTCCGTTTGCCGCTTACACTCGCTACTTTGCATTTCCCAGTCGGAAAACTCGCCAGAGTTTGGCCAAAAGGATTGCCAGAAAAATGACAGGCAGGTATTCTGGAGAGCTGGAGGAGACAGAGCTAAGGCTGGGCCTGCCGGGAGGACGTGGAGGCGGCGGTGGGGAAGGTGACATGGCGGTGAAGGCCGCCGGTGCGAAAGAGGATTTGCCGAAACCAACGTGGACCTGGAGTTAAACCTGCCAGGGGGTGGCGAAGCGTCGAAGATGTCGGACTCCGGAAAGGATGTAACCAAGGAGATGAACCTCCTCCCTCGCAGTAACGACCCATCCAAGCCTCCTGCTCCTAAGTAAGCTTTTCCTTTGTTGTATATATGATACTGCATGAGTAACAAGCTATACTATGGCCAAACATAATTTAGCATTACTGTATTAACATAACATTTTGAATGTACAACAAGTTTATCATATATCACTAAAAGTGCAAGTTTATATTTGCTAATTTGATTGAGCAAAGAGATGCTTCATTCAGTTAATTTAATCGAAACGTAGCTTACGTTTTCTTTATTTATCATTTATAAGATAAATACCACTTATTTTATTATTTTTCTTATTTTTATATCTGTTCTCCAGGAGTGATATTTTTGTTTTTGTTAAGCATTTAGTTTTAAAAAACAAGGCTTCAACGATGGAAAATTATTTGAATTTACAACATAAAATTTTTCTTAACTACTATTGACTTAATGACACATCTTATCATCGAAACTTTGTTGTTTTCTCGTAGAGTTTCGGATATCCACAAAAAATATTATTTTCTTTTGCCTTGTTTTTTTTCTTATTCTTCTAATGGATACCTAAAGGGTGTCGGGAAACATAGACCTTAAAATAAAATCCATGTAATTATAAATGATAAAATTTTAAGATCAGATGCCCTTTTGATGCCAACCCTTATTTTTTAGGATTGGAATTGATAATGGATAAGCACCGACGTCAATTTTTTTTTGCCTAATTCAAATAATTTAGCAAAAATGAAGGGTAAAATACTGTATATTTAACGATGGGATATATATGTGAACATTAATATTTGCAGGGCTCAAGTGGTGGGATGGCCACCACTGAGATCATTTCGCAAAAACGTGTTGTCTGTTCAATCTGGGAAGAACAACCTTGATGAGGCTGACAAGGTGATTGCAAGTGGAGGTGCACTCGTTAAAGTTAGCATGGATGGTGCACCTTACCTGCGCAAGGTGGACCTTAACATGTTCAAGTCCTACCAAGACCTCTCTATTGCCCTTGAGAGCATGTTTAGCTCTTTTACCACAAGTATACAACCTTCTCCTTGAATCTAAATTTGCTTTTTTTCAACTTTTTTCTTCGAGAAATTGATGCTTTTGTTGGTGAATTGAGAGAGTTAATATCCTGATCTTCTACGGTAATGATACACAAATATATATATGCGTGTGTGTGGTTTATGTTGCTTAAGTAAATCTATGTGGTTTTGTATGGGTGAAGGGAAATGTGGATCTCATGAAGGGATTAATGGGAGGGACTTCATGAATGAGGGAAAGTTGATGGATCTGATCAATGGCTCAGATTTTGTGCCAACATATGAAGACAAGGATGGAGACTGGATGCTTGTTGGTGATGTTCCATGGGAGTAAGTACTCAAGCATATCATTTAAAAAAAAAATTATATCAAAGTGTACAAGACATTAATTATTTGGTAATTAGGCATAGCTATTATTGCTAATTGTTCATATTAAAATTGATCCATGAATTATTAAGTATTTCATTAATTGTAAAATGCCTCCTAGAACATTGTAATTTTGTAAGATAATTATTAGAACAAGTAAAATAAGAAATTTTAAATTAAACTTTTTATATCTTGCAGGATGTTCGTCGATTCGTGCAAACGCCTGCGCATAATGAAAGGATCTGAAGCAATTGGACTTGGTTAGTTGACCTGATAATTAATAATTTCCTTTCGTGTTTATTATTGTGCCAAGACACCCAACATGAAAATTTGTTAATTTTTAGTTTCTTATTATACAAAACTCAAATTGTTGCAGAATAAATTTAGTTTTCTGATGAAGATGAGAATTGATGACTAAGACCATATTATTAGTAATATATAGAAGTATAAATTAAATAGTAAAGACCAGATTAAATAGCTCTTATTTTGGCAAATCTACATTCAAATCTTGCATGAATTTAGCCTAAATACATTAGTTCATAGAAGGAGCACTTTTTCCAAATATTATACTTTCTTCATACAGGCTGTACATTCTTCAATAATACTGCTGCCTGTATTGGATACTACACATCAAATGGGTGACAGGGGGCATCATATTAAATGTTCACTGAGCATCAGATCAGAATCATATGACTGCTAAAAAATAAAATCATATGACTGCTCTTTCAACCGACAATGCCTAGCAAATCAAACCTAGACATGATCTGTAATAGATACCTGTTCTTCATTAAATTAACGGCTTAATTATACACTGATTAATTATACGTACAACACTACTTGATCAATTAGTTTGTGTGTGTATATATATATGAAAGATGCTAATTGCAGGGTGGGTATTTTTATTTGGCTTGTTTAGCTCCAAGGGCAGTGGAGAAAATGCAAGAACTGACGGTAAGGAGCTAACTACCACAGCCTGCACATTCAATCTCCAGAAAGCCGGTTGAATGTCAGCTGTCAATGGTGAAGACAAGGCCATAAGAAGAGCACGAGTGTACTATGTGTTATGTACAATGTCTTAGTATTGGTTGTTGTGATATAAACAGGGAAGAGTGATGAGAAAAGACTTGTGAGTTTCGTGGACAAGAAACCATGCATATGCATGGTATCTAGCTAGCATTCAAGGACGGCTTGTGCTTAATTAATGTAGCTGTTTTTCTTTATGGTTTGTTTGACAATTGCATATGCTATATATTAATTTTCTTGTTGAGTGTCTGTCTGAGGCTAGTTGCCAGTGTGAGATTCTGTTGGTTGAATGTTATAAAATGGTTCTTCCAATTGGATGCTTGGCCTATATTAGCAACTTGCTTTTGTGTAATAACTTATTAGCTAATTAGCTTGAAATTTGAAACATATGAGAAGGTATTATGTATGTGGATGGAATCAAAGAAAGAATTATTTGATTAGAGTGCCATGCACGCATTTCACATAAGATACACTTTTAATCCAAGTAGAGTTTGATAATCAAGCGAGCGCTCATTGTGAATATTAAGTATGATAATTGTTAGGTTATTGTTGGGAATACAATTTTGATGGTCCTAATTCTAATCATACTTTGTTTGTCAAGAAAAGGTCGATTAATATTTGAAGAAAAATTAAATAAGGTATCTGGAAAAAGGAAAATTGATCTGTCACATAAATGAAAGAAAAATTCAAAAAGGCCTTTTAATTTCAGACACAATAATTTCATCAGTACCAAAGCCTATTTCCATACAATTATAGGAAGGAGAGTTGGTATCCCTAATAAATCAAAATTTAGGTGGATCATTTTATTCATGGTAATTATCAAGAAGATAAGAAAAGGAGGCTCATAATTTTGCGCCATGGATAAATGAGGAATTGAATCTGATGCCAGATGCATGATGGCAAATATGAACTGAACATACATATGAACAATGAACAGGCATGCATGCAGCTAACAATAGTTTGATTCTACATCTGGGTATGAAGAGAAGGGTCCCAATTCTGATTGTTGTATCTGTGTGTGTGGTCTAGTCATGTTGGATTGTTAACATCTGCATTTGTGAATGGAAGATGATTGCCAGAAGGTCAGTTCTTGCATTGTCAGCTGAACATGCAACTCCCACAGGCTAAGAATTGAATATGGAGGTTGATGAAAGAAAAATTTAAGAGATTAAGTGCTAAGTGCAAACATATTTTTAGGTTGGTGATGAGTCACTAGCTTTTACCCAGCTCGATCTCAGCTAGCTCACCTGTTTCTTAGCTTAGTGAAACTCTAACATGGCTTTTCCCGCTAGAAACCCCACTTCGGTTTTTAGTTGATTTGAGCTAGGTTTGACTCGTCATGTTATGAAAATGTTGATAAGCGCAATTACGAGGGGAGTTGAGCTTGAATTTTCTATGTTTTAACCTAATTTTATCACTTTGATATAAAAAACATAGTACACAAAGGCATGAAAGGCTTCTTGTAGCAGCATGGGCCTGCATTTTTGCAAGAGGCTTGTTCCATGTGATAATTTTAATTTAGTCTGACATTAAATATCTATTTGGATAAGATCCAATTTATTAGTAAGAATGAACTATAAATTAATTCTAGTTAACTATTTTTAAAGAGATAACTTAAACCTCATTAGTTTGCACTTTACGTTAAGTTATTACAAATGATATCAGAGCTAACTTTATTCCCAATTAGATATAGGTTGGACTAGAGGCACAACTTAGGCAACAGGTCAAGAATGATGTAGGTTAGGGCTAATTATGGGCCGAGTATAAGTAGTTCGAGGACGAAATTTTTTAAGGTGGGTGAAATGCAATAACTTCAACTTAGTCTCACATCCAACACTTATTGTAGTAAAATCCAATTTATTAATGGAAATGAAGTATAGATTTTTAGCTTTGGTTAATCACATTTGAATAGATGATTTAAATCTATTAATTTGTACTTTGGGCTCGATCATTATATTTCAGGATAGGAATTCATAACCTGTGTTAAGTATTTAAAGTATATAATATTTACCCATGTTTTTAATGTAATTTTATACTTCCAGGTATAAATATTATTAATTAAGTGATATTTTACTTTATTTTTTTAATTAATTAATATTTTATTAGATATGCTAAATTTTGGTATTTCACAGAAAAAGATGAAACAAATTAAGCTTTAAAATTGAATGGTTGTGACACTTGCCCTACCCAATGGTTATAATTTATGGTATTCAATGGAGTCGAAGAGTTGGAAACTTAAATGGACATCATAATTAATTAGACTATCTCAATTTATGAACACTTTCTTCAAATTCTTGTATCTCATTTTCTATATAAAGAGGTAGCTATTTATTGTTTGAGATATAACATCTCAACTCTTGGTTTAGGAGTTTAGTAGAAAATATAATTATAATTTTGTAAATTTTTTCTCTTTTATAATGAAAATTATTTTCTTTTTTATATTATTTTTTATTTTTATTATAGAATAGCCTTTTATTTCGTTCTAGAGAAGAATGAAACTTAAAATGATTTAATTGAATTCATTTCGATCTTTCATTTATTATGTTTTAAATGCTAAGAATAGATTGATTGTCTATTTCTTAGATCATGAGGTTAATTAAATTTTAGAAGAAATTAATTAGATTATTCATAATTTTGGGAGAAATTAATTAAATTATTCATTGAGAATTCATCATATGACGAGTTTTTGATTTTCGTCGTTGTGGTTATTGTAAGGCAAATCTTAATGTAATATTTTATTAATTAATTAATTATCACCGAAAAGTAAAAATTGAGGCAAAATAATAGAAATATAAAGGAGCGGGAGCCACCATATCATATAATTATCCTAGATTGATAAAGATTAAATTTATATTAAGAAAAATTCGACTTTAAAACGAGTTTTATCATTTTAACTTCTTCTTTTATTTAAAGTTATTATTTAGATTTAGTTAAGTCAATTATTTATGTTTTGTTCTTAATTTGATTTTTTTTAATTAATTTAATAAAATTCATCTCTGGGAATGATACTCGAATTTATCATTATATTATTCATTTTGACCGTGCATATTTGCATGTCGCTAAAATTATTCGAACAACTTGTGAACCACTTTACGTGACAAAAGAAATAAACTTTTCTGTAGCCACTAAAATGATAGTAGAAAAGGTACACCTTTTGATCAATATGTCTAGTTGAGGCAAATTATAATTGTTGAGAAAAACTCATTTTGTCTTTACCGTGAGATAAATATATATTAATCCTAGTTTAAAACTTCATTTTTACTTTAAAAACTATGTGTCAAACTCTATAGATAACTCTTGAGTAACAAATTAAATGAAAAACTCTTCAAATCAAGTAATAGAAATCACTAAAACATTTTATTTTGCTTTTGATTTAGCGAAATTAATATTAAAAATTATTTAAATTATATATTCATTAATTTCAAGTGTTTAAAAGAGTAATATATATTAATTTTATATAGCATTCTATGTACTTATTTGGCTCTAACTCACTTGGAGTTGATTCCCTCCATCAATGAAATGCCAGTCAAATATAAGTCTTGAGTTTTTAAATTATCATACAAATATAAGTCTTGAGTTTTTAAATTATCATATTAATTTATCTCACTTTCCAACAACTAAGTACATTGAAGAAGAAACTAATCCCTCTAATTTTCTCCGCGCGTACTTTTTTCTATAAAAATAGATTCCATTTTTTTAATTTTTTAGAGTAAACATGTTTTTGTAGTATTAACATGGAGCTTTCATCCCTATCGTAAACCCTATAGATGAGTTCGGATATCTTGATTTGAATCCGACCCGTTTATATCTGGTATCAGATTTGGGTTCAAGCTTTTCGAATATATAATAATATATCCAAAAATATTTAAATCAAATATAGATTTTGGGTGATCTGATCCCTTCCTTGGTGCACCCTGTATGTTAAGGACACTATCATTTTGTGAGTTTTGTGAGGGGTTATGAGTTGCCTCAAACAGGATCTCATCAATTGGCCCTCTTCGTCCCTTGAATTTATTGATAATATCGTAGTATGAAACATGCTAAGTTGGGTGGGAAGGTGTAAATATGGCGAGCCCAAGCTGAACCAAGCCCTCAACATCGGCTTGATTTGTGAACCTAGAGATGACTCAGATTGTGATAAGTCAAATTAGAGCGGGTTTTGGCTCCTCTTAATTTAAAAACTCAAAACTCGGACTCGACCTAGTATATCATAGAGTGGAATCGACTTGAAGCTGAATCAAAATCATTTATCTTAAATTTAGAATTTTGCAAAAAAAGCGTAATTAATATATATTATTATTTTGACACTTAAAATTAATAAATACATGGTTTACATTACTTAAAAATATTAATTTAGTTAATTTACATGAAAATAACAATTAACTTTATGACACGACTTTAAGAATTAATTATAAAATCAGACAATATAAAATCTTTTATAAAGTTTGACTTGGCAAATCATGGAATTGGGGATGCCGAGGACCCATTAGCGTCTCGATCGGGTGCAGCTAAAAATTTTCGTCAATAAGTGAGTTCAATATATTCGAGTTTGGTGGCAGTGATTCTAGTGAAGACTATCATGCTTGCGGCTTCTAATGCCATAAACAGAACTGCCATGAACTTATATTGAAAAAAATACTACTAGTTTACACTTATCTGATCATAGCATGTCTTCTAGTTTAAGCAAGTTTTGTGATTCTGTTAGCGGTTTTGGCACCTTGAAACTATGCATGCACTTCATTTATGTGGATGTCGTTTATGCATAAAAAAGTCTAACGATGATACCTAGCTAGTGATGTTATTGTTACATACGAGGGATTTGAGGTAGTTATTCTCACACAAAATAATAAAATTATTTGTAATTTTAATAATTATTTATAAATCATGTGTGGACCTAGTCTGTGCAACATGGATTTTTCCTAATGGGTTGGCTTTGATTCCGTCACAAATTGGGTGTATATATGAATTTCAACACAAAATGATAGACATCTTGGAATGCTTAAGAATTCACGTTTATATGAGGGTCATACATTTAACAAAAAATACCTTCAATATGTTAAGATAAATTGCAATTCTCCCTGTCCATCTCTAGCCCTTAAAATTTTTAGAGTTATATAACGACATTGATATTGATACTTCATCTCATTTCATCTATTGAAGATGAAGATATTTCGTTAAAAAATTCACGTTTTTATAGGTTTTAGCATATTGATTTTATAATAAAACCAATAAATTGGATTAATGGTGGGGGGTACGCATTGGAGTGAAGGTCGAGGAGCTCAAGCATCTTGATCTCTGCAAGGATGCTTGGGATGCCACCTGAGAGCTGGCTGCCGGTGACGGTGAAGGTGCAAAGGCGGCGGAGCTTGGTGATTGTGGAGGGATGGGGCCTCAGAGGTTGGGAAGGTTATCAAATTGGAGGGTCTCAAGGTAAGGGAGATCGGCGATGATGGCCGGGATTTGGAGAGGTTGTGGTTGGTGATGACGAGGTTGGCGATGCGGTCAGTGGGCCTGCGGAAGACAAGCTGCCATTGCAGCAATCGGTATCAGGGGACGGGGTGGGTCGGCTTGTCTGATTGGCCCTTGGCCGGCCTTGGTGGTGCCACACAGGGAGAGGAAAACTTCGTAGGGTCGAAGGGGGTGGTGACAGCTATATAATGGCGGCGAAGTCGCGCGACCAACGGCGAAATGATGTTAGGAGTGCGGTGTGATTGAGAGGCTCCCATCTATCATGGAGGCTAAGCAGTAGTTGGGAAGGCTAAGGGAATGACTCGGTGATGCTTTGGCGGAGGTAGCGGCTTTGATCAGTGGCGGTACGGCGGTTTGAGGAGGCGTCAGCAGCGTGAATAGGGGTAGTGATTTGGGTTAGGGGAGAAAAGTAAGGGTGAGGGTTTTGGGTGGCATTGTCGTAAATAAAAGTTGATTTGACTCTAACCTGTGTCAAAAATAATAACTAACACCTAATAAATTTTAAAAAAATTAAAAATATGAAAAAATCTTATAAAATATAATACACTATATAAGCATTAAAATGACATTTTATAACTAATAACCTTTCCAAACTGCTACAAAAAATAACTGCAATGATCAATTTTGATTGATTCAAGTGAACCGATTTTTTCGATTTTGATGAATCGGTCTAATTCAATAACCGTCTTCCAATCCGATTTAACATCTAATTCCCAATTTTATTATTAATTCATTCACAGTAGATTGTCTCATGTTTGAACATGGCTAACCTCAATTTTAATTTCCTCCTAATAAAAGTTTGTCTAATTGATTTAAAAATAATAATAAAAAAATTAAATAGTTATAATTCATCTTTTCATTCAAATATGATATATTTTTAAAGTCAATCACAAACATAATTTGAATAATGAGAGTTTACATATAAAATTAAAATTTATTCGATATATGTTATGCATAACGTGATATTTTACCTAGTATAGATGTCATGCTCTGTTTACATTTTTTCAAGATAGACCTTAATTTTATAGACAAACTCTCAGTCAATTGAAGAAGAGATGATAGACTATGATTTTAGAGATAAATTCTAATCAAACAAAAAAATAAATTATAATAATTTAGTGTATCTTTTTTATTTTATTGTATTTAATTGGTTGAATTTCATTCTCTTTGTCAGATGGCAACTTTTGATTTCACATTTGTTAAGTTCATCAATCCTTCTTCTGCTTCTCTCTTTCTTTCTTTCTTGTTTGTTTTAACCGGTTGATCAAATATATTGGGTTAGCCGCTAAAAGCCTAAAATCAATAGGGCCAATCCAAACATAGTTAAGGTAAGGCAAGCCGTATGTGATATAATAATGAAATATATATATATATATATATATATATATATATACACCATACATACCACGCAGTACATTTTTTACTTTCTATGATAAATTCCTGAATGCACTGTCACTTGATCATTAAAGTTTAAGATATATGACTTATCTTGATTGATCAATTTGCGAAAATTTCTTTATAGACGGTAGCCTTGTTAACAATCATTCATTATCTTCGTTTCTAAGAATTATAATTTTTAGGATTAAATTAGTATTCACTTAAGTAGTTTTTTGTATCAACAAATTTTAAGATAAGCCATTAGATTAACAGATTACTTTTTCAAATGTCTCTGCAATTTTTTGAAGAGATATTTATGAAAAAAAGCGTTATTATCTAAAATTTACGATTTTAGGGAATTGTATCCATATTCATGATTTTAGGGTAATAAATTGAAAAAAGATAATTTTACCTTTATTCATCAATTTTGATTTGTCTTCTGAGCCAACTCTTTGAAAATCATTTTGATCCAAAATTGAGGGTAAAGTTGATATTTTCAAATTTATTCCCCTTAAATCATAAATATGATATCAGTCCCCTAGAATCATAATGTTTGGATATTTATTATTTGTTCTTAAAATTCTCTTTTTGAATGGCCTCACCTTAAAATTATAATTTTAATAAAAACCATGTTAATAGATATTAAATATTTTCTTATTTTTATCATATATGATCATAAATTATAAAATCTCCAATAGGTTTGGTTTTACATGGTGGCAAGTGGATGCACGCGGCCGTTTGCATGCATGGCTGCCGAGTCCTAAGAAATCATGATTATCATATCAATGAAAGCCGGCATGGATGTGAATTAGTAGGTTTCCATTCAACCGTACACGCAGCACACAGATTCTAGAAAGGGCCGGCCTCGTCTAGAAGGCATCCAAAAGGCTGACAACCAAAACCAGCGGTGGGCAGTCTTCCAGGAAGGCCTTAGCTGTGTGCTCACATACAAGCAGTCAAAGGCAGAGCACAAATGCTTATGTCCTTTCATGTCGGCTCTCTTCGCAGCAAAATTCTTATCACGCATTATTGCTTTCATTTTCGTCCACCCCCTCCCCCATACGGCCACCGCCCACCATCGTAGTCCTTGCCCTGTTACCCTACAGCCACCGCCAACCCCCCTCTCCCTCTCCATCATTGCCCGATCTTGCACCCCCTTTGCCCCTTGCCCGCTCTTGGCTGGCGCCCCCCACCACCCCCTCCGCCATTGCCAGGGGTGGCAGGGGGCACCAGCCAGGGGCAGGCGGGGCACAGAGGGGGCGCGGATCGGGCGGTGGCGGAGAGGGTGCCAGTTAGGGGCAAAGACCACGACAGTGAGCGGTGGCTGTGTGAGGGGAGGGGTGGAGGGTGGGGCAGCCGACAGGGGCGAGGCCGCGGCGGCAAGCGATGGCGTGGTCGCGAGCGGGTCAGGCGGGTCGAACAAGCAATCGGTCTATAAATTTGAAAAAATTGGAAGATGAACGAGAGCCGTTGAATTCTAACGATTCTCGTTTAACAACGTATACATACACCGTAAAAATATACTAATATATATATATATATATATCTAGGCAAGCACAGCCATTCACTCCTGGCATTTTTTCTAATCGGGAAACGCGAGGAGGAAAAGTTTAGGCTGTCCCGTCCCACCCTTAGCTGAATCCAAATCGTGTACGTTGATCGGCGTTCACCAGCTTTCAAGTCGACAAAACTAGTCTAAACTTTGTCATCTGCTCGTCATCGGCAGGTGTTGTTTGGGTTTCTCGTCTCTTTAAGTGCGTCGGTCAGGTTGTACTTTCTTTGCTCGTTAATTTCATAGTTGTGTTCAAAGTGTTAAAAATTTATTTATTTTATCATTATAAAGTTATTTCATTTTATAAAGCACTTCATTTCGTGATAAGCAATTTTTTTATTTAACAGAAAGATCATGATCTGCATTTGCAATCGAATTATAATATTAACAAAACAATCGCCTACCATAGTTTTATGATGTTATTATCATCCATTTTTACTTGGCTATTGAAGTAGATGATCATTAAGTCTTTCCAATCTTCCAAAGATAGGGATTTATAATTACACTTAATTATTAATTATGATTTTACACACACACACACTATAGAGCAAAACATTTTAAGTAGTCACATTGGTACATTAATGTAAATGCAAATAAAATTAGTGGTGAAGTTATTAATTTTATTAATTTGATTCTTGTTTAATCATGAATAATAATAATCTTTGACTTATTTCATAAATATTTTTACTATGACAACATTTAATCTTAAATTTCTTAATGAAATATTAGAACTAATTAAGCAACAACTTCAAATGCTTGTAGGATATATGCTCGAAAAAATATTAATTTGTGCTATTTGGTTTCTAAATAGATTAAATCTATCTTTCAATTAATTTTTTGAATAACTCTATGAATTAAATTTGAATAGTTGTATGTCTAACCATTTTATTTATTGTGAAACTCAAATCTTATTCATCATTATCACCATACCTAGGAAGAATTAGTTTCTACTTCCTTATAATATAGATTTAAGCTCTCATCCAAAGTCCATTGTGTTGCACATTGATGCATTGTTTTATAATCATACCATATCAAACGCTTGACATGTTTTAAAACTTCTTTTGACTCAAAAATTCTTCGAAACTTGTAGTTTACCGAATCAAACTCCATTGATGATTCCATACTGACGGATTTTATAATTGACTCCCGAGTTAACTCATTAAAATTATCAAAATATGTTATCTTTTTTAAATTAGTTAAATCAATATGTTTAAATAATGTAAATTACATATTTATCAATTTCAAGTGTCAAAAATAATATATACACTAATTTTATACAATTATTTATTTATATAACCAAAACATTTATATAAATAACTATGAGTTGGCTTAGAGTCAACTCTGAGTCGACTCCACTGTACAATGTGTTGAGTCGAGTTCGAGTTTTGATTTTTTAAACAATGGGTATAACACGTAGGAGGCCGAATCTTAGACCCGTATGAGGGCCGAATCTTGTCCAACACACCCCGTTGTACCCCACATATAATTATTGAGTGCTATATGAACCATTAAAAATTCTTTAATTTTCCTCACTTTTACTTCGATTGGCTCGTTGAATTAGCCACACAAATTATGCTTATGTGGTAATTTTTTTAGGCTAATTAAAATTAAGGTGGGTCAAAAGGCAAAAATTTCAGTGGTGCGCTAAGGATTTTTCTAATCTCATACCCTAATTTTTTATCTGATTTCTTCAAGACCATGGTATTTAATTTGCACATTCAGCGTCACATTGCTTTAAAGGGCAAGCAATCAGACGGTATCTGCTTTCAAGATCAAATGAAATAAAACCAATCTTAAAATTAGTAGTGCTGTCCTATTATGATTCTTTTTTATATTCCTTTTAATTTTTCTTTGAAAGCAGAAAGAAAGTAAAAAACAAAAGTTATTTTTTATTTAAATATGGAAGAAATGAATGACGATTTGTTTACTTTTTATTTGGTTTTATAAAATATAGGCTTGTAAATTCCTTAAACCGATGCAAGATAACGCGTAAAAATATAACCTAATCAGGATTATAATGAGTTTATTATTTTTTTAAGTGGCAACAAAAAATTCGTGTGTGTGTGGGAAATACCTACGTATGCCCTTTTCAGCCATAACTTCCTTTCAACCACCTGGTTGGATGATTTCAACATCTACGCACATTGGAAGTTAAGAGCCAGGTCAAGTCGACAGCCGTGGCGGTACTAGTCACCTCCTAAAACCCAAACACCATTTTTTAGTTCTTAATCCTTGATTGTGCTATACACTACAAAGTTGGAAATGAAAAGATGGAGAGGCCGAGTCAATGATGGAAAGAGTTGGAGCGACAATTATCGACAGCCACATCCTTGTCATGCTGGCCGGTAAACAAATGGCCATTACAGCTTCTAGCCCGAGGGATAAAGAAAAATCTAACAATTTATTTCTAAGTTGGTATGGGGTGTTTCATTGCATTATCTTAAGCCTCTTTATTGAAAAAATATAAAATTATAATAATAGCAATAAAAAACGTGTTTAATAAATCATTGACAAAATTTAACATAATAAAACTAGGCATTCTTTAAAATCCTTCACAATACATTAGAAATGACTTTTTTCAAACGCTTAAAATAAAACTACCTCAATAATTATAACTGCCAACGCTATTTTATGAGCCCTATCACTTTTGATAATTACAACGACAGAAAACTTTGTCATAAAATTTTCTTAAGATTTCATATATAAAAAAATTTATATCACAAGTGCCCTGTAAACGTGTTTTCATATTTTTTGCTTTATTTATTTATATTTTATAAAGTACATAGATTTGTAAAGTAGCTTTGGAAAAAAAATTATTTGATTAAGTACATCAATTGGTTATATATATATATATATATATATATATATAATTTATATCACAAGTGCCCTGTAAACGTGTTTTCATATTTTTTGCTTTATTTATTTATATTTTATAAAGTGCATAGATTTGTAAAGTAGCTTTGGAAAAAAAATTATTTGATTAAGTACATCAATTGGTTATATATATATATATATATATAAACTTTCAGTTTGCTTTAGAAAAAACAAAAATCGTTCATTTTTAACCTCTTTGCTCATTCTAATTTGATGAGTCTATGCAAACTACTAGAAAAACGCCCATCAGTAACCGCCAGCTCAGTCACTAAAGATCGAATTTTCAGTCACTAAAGATATTAGCAATATGATTTTAGACTGCGTAATTCAGTCACAGAAGATGGAGTCACTAATGAAATTAGTGACCAGAAAATGCTCTAGTCACAAAATTAGAAACCGAATATTACCATCTCATTTCGGTTGCATATTTTGTGATTGCATTGACAGAAGCAAATGCGGTTGCAAATATTTGAGCAGATGACAATTCAATCGTAAACGATTTCTCAAAACTGTGATAATTTAGTTATATGTCGGTCACAAATATTTGCAACCGGGACGTCGGTCACAAAGCGGTGTCAACGCAGTTGCAAAGCGATCACAAAAATATCCTTTTCATCCAGTTTCTTGGTAGTCACAAATTTGTAACCTCGTTTTGTAGCACCCCAATTCGGCCTAATGGGACGGATTGAATCATAATATTATAATTTAGTAGTTAATCGTTAGGCTATTGTGTAGAGATATTATAGAAGCATATCTTAATTCTCTGTGGAGGCTTACGACGGACACCAAGCTCATTTTTCATATAATGCGTGCGGAGTTCGTATTATAAAGGTAGATCTTAGACTTAAAGAAATCCTATATAAACAATCCTAGCCATAATAAAGGCAAAACCTGCCTTAAACTAAGATCGGTGATTTTAAAAAGTGATGATCACTCCCAACTATACACACCCCCACTATAGTTTTAAGGTTGCACATTGTTACATGCATCATATTCTTACTACTTAGTTTAAGTGATTGGCTTAGGTCTTCTTATTAGTTACATAAATATGATGTGAGTGTTTAAATGAGGGTTGTGGTTACCTGTTCCACATACCCTACGGGAGAAAAATCAAAGCATGAGAAAAATTACACAGCTTCATCAAATAGTCTAATACCCGGACTTTACGTGGGTCTTCAAGTGGTGTGAACCATAAGCTTCTCCACCCTCGTTACTCTAATAAATAACAGCTACAGTAAAATACGTTTCGTGTACCTCACTTAACTCTTCGTCATATTTTAGAACTCTAGGGCTTATATACCTTGTAGACAATGGTTAGCCTTGCTCCAAAGTATTGTAGCTCCTTAGTAAAATATAATAATATAAGAATAAAATATGCTAGCACAATTATCATGATATACATCCGAATCATACAAGGTTTCCATAGTTAGGGCACATGCCCATCATATAGTTGTCCACCAAAATACATAGAACAAAACACACAACATAATACAGGGTTTAAAACCTACGACCCGGGTCAAGGTTTTATAGTCGAAACCAGTAAGTTCGACTGTTATTTTTAGTCCAGTTAGTTTCAAAACACGCGTACTGAGCTGATGCCGACCGTGTGTTATGAACCATGAGGGTCATGTGTACCCAAGTATATAATGATAATAGTGTTAGTAAGCCAACAATAGAATGAGTATCAGAATCTATAAGAGTACTCCCAGTTTTTTATTTTTTAGTAGAACGTAGAATTAGAATTAGGTTGTTTATCTCATTAGGAGTTTTTTTGGGTGGGTTAGTAGGCATAGAGCATGTCAATCGAATTAGGACTCGATTATTTTATTTTATGATATTTTATTATATTATATTTTTATTTTAAGAATTTATTTATTATTATTCACTTGAGTTGGGTGAGACTCAAGTTTTTATTACAAAACTACCTTAATTTTACCCCGATAGTTCTCTTTTCCCCTTTTTCTCAACCCTGGTGACCTCTCCCCAATTTCACCCCAATGCCGGTGACTTGTTGTCGACAACACCGCCGTCGGCTAGCACACTGTCGCCTAGCCTAGATTCCTTCCCCCTCACCTCTCTTCTCCTTCCCTTTTCCCTCGTCTTATTCTGCTACCCCTGTTCGCCAGTGCCCCTATTCTTGCAACGCCGCCACCGGTTGCCATCGCTTGTGGCCACTCCCTCCCTTGTCACCGGCTAGCTCTTTCCCGACCAAGTCATCCCCTTTTGCTTTCTTTCCTTCCCTTCCTTTACCCTATTCACCCTGCCTCCCTATCACGCTTGGCCACCGGTAGCAGTTGCTCTGCCACCGGGCATGCTTCGGACAACTGCCTAGGTCACCTCCTACTACCATCCTACCCTAGCTCCAAGTCCCCTAGACCTTCCCTTGCTAGCCGATTTCCAACCACAATGGCCACCCTTGGTACCGCCGCCAATGCCATTGTTGCCAATTCGAGTCTGAATCACTATGATAAGCTTATCACTTCTCAAATTTTAGAATTTTAATTTATTTTGGTCATTATGCATATCATTTATAATTTTAGGAATTTTTCATGTTATGATATGTTAATTTTGAAATTTTTGATAATTATCTGATGATTAATAAATGTTTTATGTGATTAAGAATTGATAATGATTAATAATAATTCAAATTAATTGATTATGAAATTAATTATGATACGAATGATGTTAGACATTGTGATAATCATGTTTTAGTATTATAACTATATTAGTTAATTATTAGTGATTAGGAAGTTAATTCATAATAGAAATTGGATGTGGAATAACATAATTAGGATTAGTAAAATTAATTAAGGTTAAAATATCATAAGTAGGATTACTGAGCTAATGAAAGGAAAAATATCATCATTGGGTTACTAATCTAATTTAATGAGGATTGGCATGAGATGATGATAAGTTAAAAATTGTAATGTAGTCACCTAGTTAAAAATAATGATAGGAAAGTTTTAAATTGTTAATTGTTTATTTAACTCATTTGTTGATAGTCCCACACTGATGTTAGTAGTTAAAGTATTCATAATTTTGTGATGATTCACATGCATCCATTTCAAACACACATCATACAATTAGCATAGGAGTTAGTATTTAGTTTAATTGTGTAGTTATAGAGTAGGAGCTCGCTGTCTAGGTGCTGAAACCTCGCTTGGAGCTTCTACCAGGTCCGTTTAGGACTCGCCCCTAGTTTATCACTTATTCTATGATGATTTATTTTAAAGTTTGTAGGACAGGCTAAGTAGTGTTTTATCGGACCCTACTTTAACTCGGATCATTTAATTGAATAGTTTTTGGATTAATAACCCTCAAGGATGAGATCCCTCGAGTGTGATTTCAAAAATAAGATCCACCGCGAGTTGCCTTCAGGCCTATGATATTGAATCCCTTCCCTGACCTATATATATTTTTATCGAGTTTTAAGTAAGATGAGAGATAGTGAAACCTACTTGCACGTACTATAAGCGGGTACATGCGCTAGTCACAACGGGCTTTGGATTAGTGAGAGGGTTGTTTTATTCTCGAGGGATGCTGACAACTCATGGTTTTGAGTTTCCTCACACCTGGGGAAACGTAAAGGTTTACAGGTACTATTTAGTACAATACACATCTAGACATAGGGTTCAAAGGGTACTGAAGGCGGCTGCCTGAGGGTACTTGGCCTTCATACTCAAGGCCAAGAGAAATATGAAGGAAAGGGGACAAAAAGAAAATTGAAAAAATGCCGAGAGAGAAGCTATTGGGTCTGCGGCTCGATGAATCCCTAGTAAATGCCCTTCAAAGAGTTCAAGAGAAGTTATATATGATTTTTCTTCAAAATGAGAGTCAGCTCTCATTTGTTAGTTTGTTATAATTATTTTTGGACCAGTAACATTCGTTACTGACATGGTTATATATACATATGTAAGGAGCAGGAGTTTGATATGCTAGCTTGGATGGAGGACAGTGACTACTATATACACACACACAAACCTAGCGCGATATGTTTGGATTGTTTTGTTTTGTTTATGATGTATCAGCTAATAATGCAATGTTTGATGTTGAAATGACTAAACAATGTTAAAATGATATAATAGGTGTATCAGATGAAATTCACAGATGGGTCAAAACCCAATTTATGAACATGATATTGTGGATACGATAATTATAACAGATGAAATGAAAACAAAAGGGTTGACACCGAGTGTATGATTATAATTGTCTTGATATGACATTGTTATGTTCTGAAATGAATGTTTTGTGTTATGTGTGATGTTTTTATTTATAGATATATATAATGCTATTTTGACAGGCTAGCCCTTTATTGCACTTTTAAGGGAAACTATGTCCGTCTTAAATTTAAAAATTTTATCAATTTTGTCAGGAGTATTTTTAAGTATGAATTGTTTGTCATGTCATTCATGTAGTATCCTGTTAGGGTTTCATGGATCTCATGCATGCATTACGAGATTTAACTTCCATCTTAAGATGTTGTCTTAATCCGGTGACCCATAATATTTCAATTTGATTTGCAAGTGAGCCGGATTTAGGGTATTTCACGAAGCCCCAATAACCGAGCCACCTGATCCATACACTTAGGCTGGCCAACGCCAAGGAACCTCACCTACATATAATAGAAACCACGTCAGTAACTGGTCCAAATAACTACCAGTAAAAGAGCAAGTTGGCAAATGGGTATTCCATTACCTACGGGAAACTTAAAAACTTCAGAATTGTTTCACACTAGGCGGTAAGCAAACACACTTAAATGAGTGACAACGCGCACGCACGACTAATATTCAAATTCATACATACAATACTTATGCCCTCACATCTTTCATATTATACCCCTTGCAGTACTCAAGTGGCAAAATGTATGGTTAAGTTAGTGCCACAAATTTTGAAAATATCTTGTATTACGTAGTACCCTCATACTCCACACGACCTCAGGGTTTGAATGAGTACTAGTGCAATTCATACATCTAATAGACACTCTTACTCATAAAAGTCGAACCTTCATATTTATACATATAAGCTTGAGAGAGAATTTACTACTTAGTTTCTGGATCTTATCATTTGAAAACTATCAAGGGTTTTCAACCTTGAAGTTTTATTAAATACATGTAGAAAACACAGTTAAATGGCCTGACATCGAAGGTATCTGAAAAATCGTCTGGTAAGCCCGCTCAATTAAAACCCTATAATTGATTAAAACCCACTAAGTGAACATGAAACCAAAACCTTAATTAAGTTACCTATAAGGTTTAACACTTAACTTATAACATAATTAAGTAAGGGTTACACACGTAAAAATATGCCACAACACACAACATATAACATACAATAGGACTCAACCAAAAACATGGAAGGGCACTAATACCTTGAGTGATGAGCCTCATGAAGAATGTCCTCAAGCAATCTGAAAAATTCTGCAACATCTGATACATATAATTGTCCTCTCGTCTAGTACAAACTGTCTGTATGCAAAGCTCTTTAATTGTGAGTTTTTGCTGTCCGAGGTTGTCTTTTTGGACAAGTAGTATCAGTGGCTGGTATTGCAGTGGATCCAACCAAGGACGAGGTAGTATTGAGATGGGTGCGACCTACTACCGCCACAGAGATATAGAATTCTTTCAGCTTGGCAAGTTATTTTGGAGGTTCATACAAGGTTTCTCTTCTCTAGCAATCGTCTCACATAGCTTACTAGGAATGAGGAGTGCTTCATGTGGACTGATGCATGTGAGCGGAGTTTCCAAACTTTGAAAGAGAAACTCACTACTGCATCAGTGTTGAGTTTACCAAATGGCCATGATGATTTTGTAGTATATAGTGATGCCTTCGATGTAGGGTTGGGTTGTGTGTTGATACAGAGATGTAGGGCAATAGCCTATGTTTTCCAGTAGTTGAAAGTGCATGACCAGAACTACCCCACATACGACTTATAGCTTAGGGCTGTAACACCCCAAATCCGGTTTACGCCCGAGAACAAAACCAGAATGTCACTGGTCTTAATTGGGCCGGCTAACCCGAACCCAATTCATGTGGATCTACTCTCAACGTCTCAAGATGGAAGATGTTAATTGCTTTGCATGGATGAATACACAAAACCCTAACCTACTACTACATGGATGATATGACAAGCGGTTTACATACCAAAATAACTACCTACGATAAAATTGATAAAATTGTAGTAAAATGAAATGGACAGTCTACCCTAAAAGTGCAATTAAGGCTTGCCCTGTCAAATTGACATGTATAAACATATATAAATATATCACGCATTGACATTCATACAAAATTCTAATCTGCTGCATAAGTCATTTTGAATCTTATGTCTCGACCCATTTGTGCATTCTATTCATTTTTTGCATCCAATTATGGTCCTTACTTGTTGTCACAATTAGAAATTCTGCTACTGAAGCAAATATCATATCACATCATATTGTCATACCCTGCATTACATCACATCTTTCTCAATATAATGACAACATCAACAAAACATTAACATTCTATCGTCTGACATGTGTGTGTGCAAGAGACATCACTGCTCCTCCGTCCAGGCTGGCACATCATCCTCATGATCATCACCTACATATATTATAAAAACATGTCAGTAACTTGTGTTACTGGTCTCAAAATATAACTAATATCAAACTGGCTATGACAGAAAAACTCTCATATGAAGAAAAATATTTGTATACTTTACCAGAACTCTCTAAAGTGCACCTACTGAGGAACCACCAAGCTGCAGACCTGATAGAATCCCGAATTGACTGTTTTGCTGATGCTGATGCCCCTCTCGGCATTTTCTCATTTCATTTTCTGGTCCCTCGAGACTACTAGTATATCCTAAGCCCTCTCCTTTCCTTCATAATTCTCCTAGCCTTGAGCATGAGGACCGAGTACTCTTAGGCAATCGCCTTTAGTACCCTTTGAACCACAAGTCCGAACATGCGCTTTACTAAATAGTACCCGTAAACCTCTACGTTTCACCGGGTGTGAGGAATTCAAAATGGGAGTTGTCAGGATCCCTCGGGATTGAAACACCCCGCTCACTAATCCAGAGCCCGAATTGACTAGCATGTACACCCACTCATGGTATGTGCGAGTCAGTTTTTCCATCTCTCGTCTCATTGAAAAGTCGATAAAGTTATATATATAGACCTAGGAAGGGATTTATATAATAGTCCCGAAGGCAACTTGTGGTGGATCTTCTTTTCGAAAATATACTAGAAGGATCTCATCCACAAGGGTTATTAATCAGGAAAACTATTTGACTAAATGGCCCGGGTTAAATGGGATTAGATAAAATGTCACTTACATCATCCTACAATTACTAAAACAATACACAATAGAATAGAGCGTAAAATAGGAAACGTGTTCTAAATGGACCTGGTAGAAGCTGCAATCGTGTCCACGCATCTAGGCAGCGAGCTCCTACTCCGTATCTACACATAAAACTAAAAGTTAATACCCGCTAATTGAATAATGCATCAAACATCCTATAAAATATACACACCACATCATACATCAATCACACATATGTTTTCCTACGCTACTTTGTATTAGATTACGATAATTATTTAGTTTACCTAATTAGTTCCCTAGCACTTGTTTTAATACACTTCAATCATGAAAATTTCATATTTTTATTTATAATAATATAGCAAAGTCGTCAACTCATTAATCCTATCATGTTGTGCTAATAATTATCACCCTTAACAAATTAAGTCGGAGTTAATTATACCTCATGTCATCGATAATCGGCGATGAATAGGGTTTTGTTGCGCAGCTCAAGACTCAAATTTGGAACCCGTTGGCATTTAAAGTTTGATTGGATTTGACTGGATAAGTTTGGCGGAAGATCCAGCGAATTCTAGTAAAATCTAGTTTTCGGGTGGTTTTGGTGGTTTTTCAGGGGATTTTCTGGTGACTTTTACTAGTGGGATAGTAGTGGTATGGGGTACTGTTAGCACCGGCTCGGTGAGCCCAACTTGTCTACGATGTCGACGAAATCAGTAGAGGCAGTGACGTCGGTGGTGGCGTGTGGAGATCCGGCTGGGATGGACAACAATAGGCTCTGCTCCGGTCGGGAAAGGTCATGGGAGGGTCGGTGACTTTAAGGCGTCGACTGGATGGCAACGGCGATTTTAACTGGCAGCAAAAATGGCAATAGGTAAAGGAGTGGCGTCGAGGGTTTGGTATATAAAAGGTGTTGGGGGAGAAGACGAGTGGTCAAGGGGAGAAAACGAGTGGTCGGAGAGGGGGAGAGAAACGAGTGGTTGGGGGAAAAACGAGTGGTCGGGGGAAGTAAACGTGTGGTCGGGGGAAGCAAGACGAGTGGTCATGGGAGAAGACGAGTGGTCGGGGAAGAAGACGAGTAGTCGAGGGAGAAGACGAGTGATCGGGGAGAAGGTTGTGGGGTGGGTTGTCTCGTAAATAGAACTTGACTCAACTCTGACTTGAGTAAAAAATAATAACTAACTCATAATAATTCCTAAAAAATAAAGAAAAATAGGGGAAAACCTCATAAAACATAATACACATCATAACATCACAATGATATGTTCTATAACTAATAACCTATGCAAACTACTCGTAACGTGTCCTAATGCGTTATTCAGCTTAAAAATAATTCTACTATCTAATACTAAAATAAATAAAGAAAATTTGGGTGTACTCTCATATATTCTTATAACTCATTTTACTGCAGTCTTACTGACGTTATCATTATATACTTGGGCACACATGACTCTCACCCTTCATAACACATAACTGGCCTCAACTCGGGATGTGTATTCTAAAATTGACCCGATTGAAAATAACGGTCAAACCGACTAGTTCAAACTATAAAACCTTGACTTGGGTCACAGATTTTATAGCAATAGTCGTATTTGCACTATGAATATGGAGACACTATTTGTATAGAGTGTCCTTCCAACTTTGATATGAAGTTCTCACTGAAAAGATCTCCAGAAGAAAGAGGTGAATCTCGGGTCCCTATCTAATACAATCTCCCTAGGAACTCTATGGAATCTGACAATCTGATCTCTATATAATCTAGCCAACATAAACACAGGATAGGTCATACGAATCAATATAAAATTCACCTTTTTCGTCAACCTATCAACGACAACCCATACTGCATCATGTGCAAATTTTTCACAAGCGATAGATGAATGCAGTATGGGTTGTCTCGATAGGTTGATGAAATCAGTGCACTTTATAATGATTCATATGACCTATCCCGTGTCTACGTTGGCTAGATTATACTAAGACCAGATTGTCACACTCCATGGAGTTCCTAAGGAAATTGTATTAGATAGGGACCCAAGATTCACCTCTTCCTTCTGGAGATCTTTCCAGCGAGAACTTTGTACATGAAACGTATTGGCTAGAGTTGTTTGTGTGTTAGAGTAGCATAGGTGGAGGAACTTATGATTCACACCACTTGAAGACCCATGTGAAGTTTGGGTATTAGGGTTTGATACCCTAACACTCGATGAAGCTGTGCAATTTTTCTAACTCTTTAATTATTACTTGCATAGGGCATGTGGAACATGTAACCACGACCCTCGTTTAAATACTGGTATCACCTTCATGTAACTAATAAGAAGACCTCAAACAATCATTTGAACTAAGTAATAAGAATATAATACATATAACAACATACAACTTCAAATCTGTAGCTAGAGGTGTGCTTCTTCTACAGTTAGAAGTGATTATCGTATTTTTAAAGTCATCGATCATAGACTTAGGAGAGGCTCTATCTCTGTTACGGCTAGGAGTGTTCGTATAGGATTCTTTTAAATCTAAAATCTGCCTTTATAGTACTAACTCTACACACATTTTTGAAAACCAAGCTTGGCATCCGATTTTAGGCTTCAACGAAGGGTTAAGATCCACTTCTGTAAAGTATATACACGATAACCCAACAAGTAACTTTCAAATTATAATATCATGATTCGGTCTATCCCTTCGGGCCAAATTGAGGTGTTATAGGTTTTCAGTTAGGAAACTTGTTGTCGCCGATGGGCTTGTTTTTACTAGTGGAAATATCTAAATAAAATTCTATATAAGACCATATATACTAGACATTTTTTTATTTTAAAAATAGCATAAAATAAAATTAGTGTTTCGATATGCACAATTTAATTTTTGAACATGTTTACCTAGTTATTATTTATGACATATAAGATTCAATCATTCATTTAGATTTCCATAATTTCCTTCCCCGACCTACTAACTGGTTTCTTAATTAAAAGAATTATAAATCAATTTATTAATTAAAACATATGAGAGTAACTCTGGGATACACACAACACAGGGTGAACCCGCCTACCAGTGCTTAGGATCCCGCACCACACGACAAAGTGGGGCCTTCCACGGCGTGTGCCTAATACCGTTGGATCTGTGTGGACACCACATACGTATGCCCTATCAATGATGCATGCAAAAAATAATTTAATATTTGTCTCGTCGGGCCAGATCGCCCTCTGTCCCACTCGTTTAGTTTCACTCTTAATTTTTAATGATCCTTTAAGATTTTTCACCAACTTCATAATTACATTTAATTTTATGCAATTTGATTAGATAAAATTTGTAAACTAACATTGTTTTAAAACCTTTTGAATATTAATGGAGCGAGATTAAGCTTTGGTGAGTTGAATGAAAATTATAGTTTAAAAACTCCAAACTCAGATTCCACTTAGTATATAATGCGGAATGGAACCATCTTGAAGACAACTTCAAACCGACTTGGAGACATATATATTATTTTTAATTAAACAAATAAAATGTTATATAAAATTAATATATATATATATATATATTATTCTTTTGATACTTAAAATTGATAAATATATAATTTATATTTTATTAAACTATTAAATTTAGCTAAACTAATAGAATTTTTTTTTTACTTTTACTTGGAGATTCAATCATAAATCTGTCATTAAAGATTTGTTTATAGAGTTTAATTGAGGACGATTTAAAGAGTACGTAATAGAGGCGATTTAGAGAGTTTTCGGAGTATAAAAAAAGAGTTTTAAAACTACCGAGGGGGGGGAACTAGGAATTGAACACCTCACGTGAGAGCTAATTGAGATTAGTCGGGTTTGAACATTTGACCTTCTATAATATTAGGTATTTTCATTATTTTTATTTTTATTAAAAGTTAAAAATGGAAGTTAGCCAGGCTCAAACCCGTGTCTCTCAGTTGTGGGTATGCCCATATATTTACTACTTTTAATCACATACAGTGTTGAATTCATATATATATATAAAGAGTAGATATGCCCGTGTATTTATATATGTTTTGCAGCCATAAATATAATCACCCTAATGGTGAAGGGTTTTAATGTTATGTGCTTTTGGTATTTTCGAAATTATTTATTTATTTTCTAATAAGTTGACTGATTCAGTTAATTAGTAGCACGTTAAAGCTGAAGATAATAGGGATTAAAACTATAAGGTCTGGTCTGTTGGACGGGAAAAACTTCCTGTTCGAGACTTTAATATTTGTCAAGTGTTACTATTTATGATTATCCAATTACCATAAATTACAAAAGAATAATGCCATATATACTTCCAAATCTCACTTCTTTTGGTCCCGTTATTTTTTTGTAAGTTTTGAAAATTGTGATATTTAATAACTATACAGAGATAATACGAGTCTTTCACGCAACAGTTGCAAGTATAAACAACATTTTTTCATTACAAAATTTTTTTGCTTAAAAATATTTTTATAAAAAATATAATAAATATAACTACATTTGTTAAGGTTGACCGTTTTAAAATTTTCATCTTATTTACGTTATTTTCATCCCAACCAAACCTTAGCTTACTTGTAGGAAATTTGGTTTTTGTCACAATAAAATAAACGGGACAATATCATGACAAAATAAATGTGACAAATATAACGGGACAAAAGCCAGATTTCATGGCTTCAAATCTGAACTTTGACATTATACGAAAATTTTATTTCTTTGTAAACCCGAAAACCGAGTCAACAAGTTTTTAACAGATCGAACCAAATTAATAATTTAGGTCTCGTTGGTTTTGATGTTTGTTTTCAAAGAATTATGCAATACCTATGTGTAGGCCCCCCTATATACATCAACATGGAAAAGTTTTTGCCAAATATCTCATCCTTATATTTTAAAAAAATTGATATTACTTAATATGTTATTGTTAGGATAAGAAGATCAACCTGTGTATTTAGCAATCTAGCCATTTAGATTATATATTTGTATTTTTATTTAAATATAATATGTTTATTATTCAATTATCTTTGTAATCAAGTAACTTTTATTGTTTTTGTCTATAATAATATAGAAGTATCTACCGACCCAATTTAACACATGGATAATTATCATTCTTCCTAGTGAACCACATTTCCGAACATAAGAGGAAAATTATCAGTTAAATAAATGAATAAGTTTTCTACTTTTCTTTTCTTTGATTTTGATAGGCCAAAAAAATTAACTTATAAATATATATTGGGTGGCTCATCAAATAAACAATTTTTTAAAAAAAAATCACCTAAAAAGAAGATTTTTAAAGTCCACTGATCAAAAAATCTCGTGTCTGTAAAAGTACAGACCAAACTAACCAAATTTAATAATTATAGTTATATCTTAAATGACCATTAAAGGATTATTTTTCTGATTGGTTGGTTTTAAGAGGTTTTTTGGGGTGGTTTCTTAACATTTTTCTCCCAATAAACTAATCACATAACATTACTCAACATAATAACCCCAAAGAGAGCCGACACTTGACCGCTGCACATGGCGGTGTTCCCTGGCGTCGCAGGGCCAAAGACGCGGTGGTTTGCGGCCCACATTCCCACGTGCATGGGTGGCGCCACCCCTGACCCCACCCTTCTCTCTCTCTTCCTATTTCTTCCATATGGGCGGCCGGCCTTGTCGCCCCTGTTGATCTCGACCATCTCTTTCCCCTTTGTCCTTCTTGTCGGAGACAAACTTTGCTTTCAAATGTCACCTATACCCTTTACTCGTCACGGCCCCTTACATACATGCACATTCAAGATTCCCAACCAGATTTTGTCCCCTCCATGTTCTCTATTTCTTCTTCCTACCTCTTTATATTCGTACAAAACTTTCCAGCTCTAGGCATCTATGTGCTAGTTGGATTGGCATCTCCTGTTCATTCACCAGTTGGAAATTGTGCATTTCTTGAAAGATTGATAGAGTTGGGAAGCGATGACGAAGATGGACATCAAGTCGATCAAGGCCACCGAGCTCACCCTGGGCCTGCCGGGGTCTGACCACTCACCGGAGGTGGCATCTCCGGTGGTGGAGGGCAAAAGCGGGAAGCGGCCGCGCGCCGACAACGACACCGTACCGCCTCCGGCGAAGTAATTGTCTGATCAAATCAAACTAAGAAGATTGGCCGGTGTTTAAGATGATTTGACCTATATGGCTAACGTTGGATTGTTCATATGGTGTTGTGCAGGGCTCAGGTGGTGGGGTGGCCGCCGGTCAGGGCTTTCCGGAAGAACTGCTTGTCAGCGAAGAAGCCTGAGGGCGAAGCGGAGGGGATGTATGTGAAGGTTGGCATGGATGGAGCGCCCTATTTGAGGAAGGTTGATGTTAAGATGTACCAAGGATACAAAGAGCTGATCAAGGCCTTGGAGACCATGTTCAAGTGTTTCATCCTAGGTGAGAAAGACGGTCTAATTGGTTAACCAATCCTTAGACTGCACAAACCATTATAGTTTGTATGAAATGCTTGAGTAAGGGTCTTAAAATATTTTTTTTGGCCTATTTTGAATTTGATCAGGTGATTCTTCAAGCAAAGAGTCCTGCAATAAGGGAGATCAATTTGCTCTTACTTATGAAGACAAGGATGGGGACTGGATGCTTGTAGGAGATGTTCCATTTGAGTAAGTTGTCAATATCATTTTCATGACTTTTGCATCCGAGTTTACATTTTTCTCTTTTTTAATTGTGAATGTTTTCTCATGTTCTATTCCTGTTTTCTGGCTGCAGGATGTTTACTTCCTCATGCAAGAGATTGAGAATAATGAGAAAGTCAGAAGCTCAAGGACTTGGATCAAGCTTGTTGTAAAGCCCATAACTAATCTTGCTATGGAGAAATTAAGAAGTGGGCATGAGCATGGATGATGATACCAAGAAAATTTCATTTACATGGGTTTATCTAAAAAGAACAGAGTTAAATGGTGGATTTGGATGTGCTAGCAGTTTGATCTTTTGGTGCCCATGAGAGACAACCATGGTGCTCTTCAGAGTCTCCCCTGCTCAACATCATACCTGGGAAAAGCGATTTGGAGTTTGCAGCTCCTCGTTCACGTTCTTATGTTGTAATTTTGAAATATACAAAAGACCAAATTCCATAGAGTTTATATATTTTGCAACTGTACAGAGGGATAATACAAGCTATGTATGCTTTGTAATCAAAGAGGGCTCTTTGCAAGCTTTTATTACATGATATCTATAAATTTTGATTTCAGATCCCATAAAGTAAGAAAAAAATGTTTTCAATGAACAAAAAAAGAGAGCAAGCTTTTATTACATTATATCTATAAATTTAATTTTAAGATCCGGTGAAGTCAGGGAAAGTTGTTTTCAATGAACAAAAAAAAGGAGCGATCTTTCATGGTTCCAAGAGTATAACCTTGATTTTTCGAGTTCAAATTTGTTCTACCTGATCAAATTAAAAACCCTATTTGAGATGCTTTGTATGGATTTTATTAATTTTTTTGCATTTCTTGCTTGTCATCATCTCATCAAATCTTATTTAATGTTAGGACCTACTTACAGCTATGTAATATGAAATGCCAACCTTGTTAATTTTTTCATAGTTTTAAATACCTCACCGACAATATTTACCGGGTTCAACATATTAATAATATAATGTCTACTTAAAAATACAAGAGTCTCTCTTAATTATAAATCACATTAAACTTATATAAAAAATTCTTATAAACTTCACAATTGAATCAATCACAAAAATACAACCCAATTATAAAAGTCGTAAAACAAAAACAACCACATTAATAAGGACCAAATAAATTAAAATGAGTCCCTCAATAGTCCATACGAACTATAATTTAATTTTCAAACTCTTCACATCCAAAAATGAACTAAACACATGGTTCATGGATCGAACTTAAACATGTTAAACATGACAACGTAATAACAGTAATAATCAAGCATGATAATTTCATCAATGAAATATTCAAACATGATAATCTAACAAATATTATCAAACATCTAAAAAAGCCAATCACTTATATTTATACTTAGTGGCAGCAACTACATAATTGTGATATGTAGGCAGGCAACATATATAGCCAACCAACATATACAGCCAATCAACTTTATCTAATATTACAAAAAAAAAACAACACAGAGTGTGATGCATAATTACAGATTCGGATACAAAACAAGAAAGACAAGAAAAATCAACACTAGTGAATCTACGATCACACAATAAGGGAAAAGAAGAAAGACTGATTCATCACAACCCTTAGTGAATTTCATTTTGAGAAAACTTAAGTAACCTGGCGAGGAAAGAGCAAGGATTGGTGATGTCAGCAGCGGCGGAGGGTGAGAGACATGGTTGGTGGCGGCAATTGGCAGTGGCAAGGTCGAAAAAATCAGATAGGAAAAGAGGACAACGGCAATGGAAGAGGGCAAAAGGCAAGATCATTGATGGCGGTGTATAGCGGTGGTGCACGAGGGCAATTACAAGGTCGTTGATGGCAAGAGGGCAAAGGTGAAGTCGCTGATGGCGGAGGGCCACTGCGGCGGCAGAGGGCATAGGCAAGGGCGGCAGCGGCGGTCGACCATGGAAGAGACATGGCCGGATTAGGGTTGATTTGGGTCAGAATCCGGTCCAACGTCGGACCGGACAGTATCAGCATTTCGATGGTTCGATGGTTTCGGTAAAAACCGGAAGCATTGGACCGGGTTCGCTGCAACCCGATCCATTACTGCCTACTGGACCGGAATCCTAGCAGGTCCCGGCATACCGAGTCAGACAGGCCGGTCTGGTCCGGTTTTCAAACCTATGGTTTATTTGGTGCCATATTATTTAAGAGGAATTGCCAATTTTTTGGGGATCGATACTCAAAACGAGAGAGTAAATTAAAGAGTTTTGATTGGCTCGAACTTAGTTTGCTTGCTTAGTGTTTTGAGCTGCTGCTCTTCGTTAATGGTTGAGTTTAAATTCATGGTTCCTTGCTCAATCCTAATCGATCTACCTTAATTGAGCCAAAATCTCTTCTAGAGAAATTATTGTTTCTTGATAAATTTTGTGACCTTTTTTTAATAATTTTGTAACTTTCAATAACATTTTCTGAAATTATTGCTATGAATCACCACAGAGCGAAGTCATTGACGGCAATTGGTGTCATGAAGAGTAGATATGGGTTTTAATTGGACGGGGGATGCATGCCGGCTCCGATTTATCCCACGTGGAACTCATCCTACTAATTATCAATATTCCCAATTTACCCCCAAGACTTTAATGAATAAATTATTACTGTTGTTGAGTTTTTTTGTGGGGCCCACCCCATTCAGTAAAAGAGATTTACTTTTGGATGAAGGTTTAATAAACAGAAGATAAATTTTCATTGAAAAAATCCATCTAGGTGGAAGATATGGCACATTTGGTTTAAATAAAATAATAAATTAAAATAAATAAATTATACACAGGAGCGAGTATTTTAAAATTAATTAAAACGTCTTTATAGTTCTTCTTAGCATGCTAAAATGCCAATAAAATAGGTCCACATGAAATATCTTTTTCTATTAAATGCTTATCTCAGGCGTGTATGCATGTGTTAATATTATTGGCCACTAAAT
This sequence comes from Piper betle, assembly GCA_033002965.1. Taxonomy (NCBI): domain Eukaryota; kingdom Viridiplantae; phylum Streptophyta; class Magnoliopsida; order Piperales; family Piperaceae; genus Piper; species Piper betle. The sequence continues at coordinate 25,386 of JAURVB010011921.1, read as the reverse complement.
GGGTCTGCAAAAACACAACTCAAAGTTTTGGAATCTGTAAATATTACTGAAGCCCCTAGAATGGGTCGCACAAAGAAACTCAACAGACATTAAGAGGGGTAAGTTTGTAATATTAGAAATTATTACTTGAATGAAATCTGACAAAGTAATCTCGGTGGATGAGTTCCAGGTGGGAGATACTGAGCCGCATACCCGTGCCATTGTGAGGGTGCGTGTCCATCCCCCTAATTGGACAAGTTGGATCGCATAAGAAAAAAGAAAAAGAAAAAATAAAAACATTAGGTTGAGAGAGAGAGCTTCAAATTGCATAACCTTTTTTGTTGTCCATGACAATGTATTCACCTATATTAATATTTTATAATATAGTTATTTTTCAAAGATAAAGTATATAGATCGGAATTAGTTGACAAGATGATCTTACTAGTTTTTTGAAATGCTGCTTTGAATTATCGCATATAGGTCAACTTGAATATTTTCTATATATAATTCCTACCTTACACAACCAGACTTTTCCATTCTCTGGATCCAGTGATGCCAATGGATCCAATTCATTTCAGCCAAGCCTGGCTTGTAAGTCCGAGGTTTTTCGTATGATGGTTTCAAGTTTCAATCCGGTTTCGACCTGGATCAAGTTGCTTACCCAACTCTTTTTTGTCGCGTACTTACGTATGGTATGTATTTGTCAGATATAATCTTAGTTTCCCTCGGTGCTTGGCGCCACCTGCCTATATACCAAGTCATCTCTGCTCTTATTTTCGTTTTTTATTTGAGCCGAATCTAGTTAGGTTAAGGACCGAGTCCATCACAAGTCCAACCCTTTTTTGCTGCATACTTATGTATGGTATTTATGTACTAGATATAATCTTAGTCTCCCCCAATGGTTGGCGCTACCTGGCTAGATAGTGCACCATCTCTACTCCTATTTTGGGTTTTTATTTGAGCCAAATCTAGATAGGTTTAGGATTGAGTCCATCGAGAGTCTAGATTGGTTGTCATGTGTTCGAAAACCATTTGGTCGATCCTAGCCCCCCAGGACTTGTGGTGCAGTTCTTGGGGTTGACCGACAACCCTATGAGTACAAAAATTAGGTGTGTGTACACTACGCCCAAAGCAAAGGTGCCCTCATAGAGTCTTTATGCTAGGCTCTGGCACAAAGGCACCCTTCTTGTGCCATTGTGATAGGAAATGGGGGAATTAGGGTTTTGGTCCTGGCACCCCTTTGCTAGGCCAGCACCCTTGTGCTAGAAATATATGGGACTAGGGTTTTGGTTGTGCAAGTACAATGCCCTTGCTTCCAGGGCCGGCTCTTACGTGTGATTCGGTTTACTTAACTTTGACCCACGTGCCTAATTTTTAGGCTTTTCGTGGTCAAGCTTACAAAGACTAGGGCCATTGTGTTGGGTTGGTGCCCTAACACCAAGTCTGATTTATGCCTATAAATAGGGCCTAGTCTCAACCATTTTCACCCCTTTGCTCTATTGCTCTGACCTTCTTCCCTGCCCCTCTCCTTCCCACTTCTTTCACAGCCTCTCCTACCTTCCAAGGCCCTTTCAAAGCAGTCCAAGACCATAGAAGTTGTAGGTATTGGGGTAGCAAGCCTCAAGACACCTCCACCTAGCCCTTTGCGAAGTAAAGGTCTCACCTTTTGCCTCATATCTGACTTTTGTGTGTCTAATGCTTGTTATTTTAATGTGTTTGTACTTTCCTGATATTTTATTCATGTAGAGATATGTATTAGAAGCATGTAAAACTTTGTTTTAGCATACTTAATGCGTATAAAAATAATTATGATTTCCTCAAGCTGCATACATCATGATCTGCACTGTTTTGGGAAATAAATCATATCTCATTATATATATTTGCATGATCTTTGTCTTGTTATGTTCATAAGAAGTATCTCTAGCAATTTTAAGGAGCATGTTTAGTTTGTATTTGTAAAAGCCATGACCTAAGTCAGGGTTTTATAGTTGAAACAAGTCAAGATTTTATAATTTGAACAAGTCAGTTCAACTGTTATTTTCAGTCAAATCAGTTTTAGAACATGCGTGATGAGCCGAGGTCATCCATGCTCTATGAACTATAAGGGTCATGTGTGCCTAAGTATATGATAATAACATCAGTAATGCATCAGCAGAATGAGTTATTATAGTATATGAGAGTACGCCCAATTTTTTTATTTTGAGTGAACCTTAAAATTAGAATTAGGTCGTTTATCGCGTTAGGACGCATTAGTTATTATTTTTTTTGGGTTAGTAGGCTTAGAGCATGTCATTCGAGTTAGGATTTTATTTTGTATTGTTTGGAATTAATTTATTATTATTGATTTGATTGTGAGTGAGTCAAAATTTTATTATGAAACCGCCCTTACGCATGTTTCCTTCCGCCGTTTTCTCCCCTAACTTGACACCTTGTCCCTCCCTTACCCGACGACCGACACTGACTGACCTCACCCCCTTCACGTAGTCGCCCGCCGTCGGCAACGCCATCGTTGCCCCACCTCCCCTCCTACTCTTTCAACCCTTCTTCCTCTTCCCCTACCCCTGTTCACTGCCGCCCCTGCTCAATTTCGTGGAACGCCAATGGCCTCGCCACCGCTGGTCACTACCATCAGTTGCCACCGTCCGACAAGGCCCTCCCTCGCCGACCCTTTCTTTTCCCTATCTCCACTTGCCTTTCCCTCCTTTCCCCTTGCTTTCCTCTGCTGAGCTTGTCCCTTCTCATCCTTCTTTTGGTTGCTAGCAGCAACACCGCCGCTGAACAATTCTGACCACGTTCCGGCCAGTTGCCCCCGTTAGACAGCCTAGACCCCACCTAGCTCCCTAGTCCTTCCCTTGCTGGTCAATTTCTAGCCACAGTTGCCACTCCTCGGCATCATCGGCCACAGCACCTGCCACCGCCTTCATTGCTAATAAGAGTCTAAATCATTGTGAGACGCTCATCGCTTCTTAATTTTTAGATTTTTAATTTATTTTAATCAATATGCATATCATCCATAATTTATGAATAGTTCATATTTTTGTGAATATGTTACCTTTGAAATTTTGTGATAATTATTTGTTGATTAATGAATTTCTGTACGTAATTAAGAATTGCTAACGATTAATTATAATTCAAATTGTTTGATTATGAAATTTAATATGATATTGATGATGTTAATAAAATTGTGAAGTTAGGTCTTAGGGTTATCATTGTGTAGGTTAATTTTGATTAGAAAGTTAATTTAGGATGAGAATATATATGAGATGAAGAGAAGTTTAGAAATTGTGACGCAATCACCTAGTTAAAAATAATGACAAGAAGGTCTTAGATTGCTAATTTACTTATTTAATTCATTTGTTGATTGTCAGATGTTGATGATAGTATTCATAGTATTCATGATGATATAGTGATTTTCATGTATCCATTTCATACATGCATCATTTAGTAACATGGGCATTCGTATGTAGTTTTGTTGTGTAGGTACAGAGTAAGAGCTAGTCGTCTAAGCTCAAGACCCCGTTTGGAGCTTCTACTAGGTATGTTTAGAACTCGTCCCTTATTTATCACTTCTTCTGTTGTGATTTGATTTATTGTTTTCAGGACGGGTTAAGTGGTGTTTTATCATATCCCAATTAACTTGGATTATTTAGTCGAATAATTTTTCGGATTAACAACCTTTGAAGATGAGATCCTTTGAGTCTGATTTCAAAAACAAGATCCACAGCAAGTTGCCTTCAAAACTATAATGTTAAATCCCTTCCCAGGTCTACATAGAAATTTATCGAGTTTTCAGTATGACGAGAGAAGGTAAAACTGACTTGCATGTACCATGAGAAGGTGCATGCGTCAGTCACAATGGGCTTTGGATTAGTGAGAAGCCGGTTCTATTCTGATGGATCATGACAACTCTGCGTTTTGAGTTTCCTCACACCTAGAGAAATGTAGAGGCTTACTATAAAGCCTAGTTTTGGGTTAGGGTTTTACCCGTTTGTAGTTTGCCCGATTCGGGCCAGTCTCAAGTTGGTTCGAAGAAGCTCGCGCTAGACTAATTTTTAGAATATGAGTATGGGCCCAGATGGCCATATGAGTATGTTACGGTGACTAAGTATGACCATATGATGATAGCTTCAGTTAGGTTACATCAGCGCATGAGTTATCAGTGTATACGCGAGGTATATATATGCATTTTATAAGTTAGCCAAGGTTTTAGGCCTAGATCTAGGTTGTTGCAATGTTTAATATCTGTTTGGACTTTTCATGGTATCTCAATTGCATGTATTATAAGGATTTTAGATCACCAAATTATGCCCATGTGTGCCCAGCTTGATTGAGTTCAGGGTTTGAGGCTCATTTATCCTTCTTACCTTGATTACTGCCTATAGAGTCACTTTTAGGATTCAAATCAGTTTTGACTTTGGACGGTCCCGATTTGATCTTTCCATCCATATACATATTGTATATACTCATAGGTAGGCCCCACTAGGCCATGAGTTTTCAGACCTTTTGATCGTGCCACGTGGCAAGATCTGAGCCATCCATGTCAGCCATAGCTTTACCAACATTATTTTCCAAAGATTTCTAATTATTTTCAGAGTTACACCCTTAGTGCCGCCGCCACTTCGGCTCGCCATTAGCGAGTCTCCTCGCCTCCCGCATTGAATCGGCTTCCCCATGACTGCCTCACGGCCGGCTTTCCATTCATACCACTCACGACCTCCGGCACTACCGTAGTTGCAGCCGGTGCTGCCATAGTAGCCACCAGCATAGCCGTAGTTGCCTCTGGCGATGGAGTTTTTAAAGGCGGTTCTGCTGCCGCCACCACCTTTTGGGTCATTTTCTGGTGCGGCGAGAGCCACCCCGGTTGATCCAACCACCCACACAACTTCATCATTCCAAGATCTCCATTTTCAGACCACCCTCGACCACTGTTGTAGCTGCGATCGCCGCAGGTGATAACGCATCACCTATGGCGATTCATCCCTCTTTTCAACAGTTTTTTGACCAACAGACTGTCGAACTCCGTTGATCGTCACCACCAACACCTCCGCCTTGATGCCCCCTGTCGATCCCAAATGGCGGTAACCACAGCCTTGTCGCCATCGGTGTTTTCCAGTGACTCACACCAGCCACCCTGTCTAGCCTGTTTGCCCATGTTCACATCAGCCTACATGCATTCGCATTCGTCTGCACGCGCTTGCGTCCCGTTGGTTGTGCCTAAGTTATCCATCACTCCACTCCAACCCCGCCGACCCAACCCAGTAATTTATTTAACCCAGACCAACTTAGTTCGGTTTAGCTCATTTTTAGCCTGTTTTCAGTCGTTTCTCGACCGATTTCGGTAATTCGAGACTCCCCTAGATTAGTTTATATGTATATTCACAATATTTAGTATGTTTGAATGTTATGAGTATTTTTTTTTATAAATTATTTTATTTATTTATTTATTCATGATTATTCATTTCTTGTTATTTACATATTTGTTGACTATGATGATTGATTATATCACTAATTATTGTTATTGATAATGTATTTATTCATACATATTATTTTTGTTCATGTTTATCTTATTTTAATTAATTAACTAATTAATTGTTAATTATTTTCTTTTCGTGTTATTATTTATATGTGTCTAGTCGTATGGTTGTATATTCGATATTTATACTAATATTCTTCATAAAAAATTAATATTAGTTATTTAATTAATTACTTATTTATTATTTATAATTAATAATGATATAGTTATTTATTAATATTATTTTTATTTATGTTTCTAAATTGTATTTATTTATCTATTTGTTTGTTCAGTATATGCTAGTATTTATTTGTATTTAATTATGTATTCTTATATTTTATAACTATGATATTATTAATATTCATAATTAACGAGCATTAACTATTTATTATTATATATATATATATATATATATATGTTTACTAACATAAGTATATACTCATATTTACTCGTATTTACTTGTATATTTATAGAGTACAATTATATTATTATTTTATTATTAGACTATTATTTATGTTCATGTATTTAATATTTACCTGATTATCAATGACTATATTTATTTATTATTTATTTTTACCTAATTATTTATTTATTTACTTAATTATTTATTATTATTTTGCGTGATTTGTGTTGGGTGTTTAGTTGTAGGTTTGTTAGCATTGTTTTCTTTATTAGGATGTATTTATGATGTGAGCATGTACCACAAGCAAGCAAACATTATATATAGATATCAATATTTTACTTAGTAGTGGGTTTCGATCTAGTTTATGGAGTCTGAGCTCACTGTAAATGTCTCGATGTGGTTGGAGCTTGGACCACGATTCATAGGACTCTCCCTTTACTTGATCTATGCTAGACTCCCTGCATGTCGAGTTTAATCATGTTTTAGACATAGGACGATATTGGCGGCATTTTATCGGATTCGGCCGATGTCGGGCTATTTAGCTGTGTTTTCTTCACATGTTAAATAAATTACAAGGATGAGATCTCTTATGATATAAGTCTGTTCCCTAAATATATTATACAAGTATGTGCATTTTTATGGGTTTAACGAATAAAAGAGTGAGCAGTATGGAGATATGTATAGACCTACAATAGTACTCCTTCAAACCCCAAGGTAGTGTGGCGTATGAGGGTACTGCATAATACAACACATTTTCAAAATTTATGGCACTAACTTAACTATTCCTTTTGCCACACGAGTACCATGGCGGATGTAATATGGAGGATGTAAGTGCGTAAGTGTTGTATGTATGAATATGAATATTAGCCGTGCATGCAAGTCGTCACTTATTTAAATACGTTAGCTTTCCGCCTAGTGTGAGGAAAATTCTAAAGTTTCATAAGTTTTCGTGGGTAATAGAATACCCACTTGCCAGTTTGTACTAATTATTTTTCGAACCAGTAAAACTCATCACTGACATTTTTTATATAATATATCTAGGTCTTGCAAATCATGAGTTGACTTTGGAGGGGGAAAGATAAACACTACACACACTTGAGCTTAGCGCAGTTATTTTCTTTCTTACTTTTATTTATATTCGATGTGTTTTGATTTATATTTAACAATGTCTTCCATTCTCATGACACCAAGAAGGTCGTTTCGATTTATTTTATCAATCGAGTCTTACCGAGAACAACTTTAAACATGAATCGACTCGATCATAACATTTTTTATTTGGTTCTTAGGTGAACCGAAATCGGGGTGTTACAATTATAAAACCCGGAAAATAACTCAGTTATTTTATCTCGAAACGAATCTTAAATATTATTAAATTAATATAATTTAATAATATTTATGGATTGCTTTTAATAAGCTTTATTTATTTCTTTTCGTATTTCATTATTATGAAGTGTGTAAGCTTTATTTGTGGTATTTTCGTATCTCGTTATTATAGAATATGTGTGTATTTATGACTCATTTATTATGACTGTTCATTACTTACTATTTAATTTTCATTTATCAAACTACATCTATATAAGCATATCTTTCTCAGCCTAGAAAGGGGGCAACTGGTGTGAAACAACTACCTTTATTGAGTTTTTCAACATGGTTGTTGGCTCTGAAGTTTGTCAGAATTTGCTATTTAAGTTGGTTGCATGTCGACATACCTGTACATCAACCATACTTTGGAATGCAAGTTTTCTTATATTAACTTGTTGCTAGATTTTTAGTTATAATGAGTGGTAAATTAATTTGTTACTAGATTTTTAGTTTGATTGAGTGGTCATGGTTTATCATGTTGGCCCAGGCACCAACACTTATATTTATGCACTATGTGTCCTTCTCTGTATTACTAGACTTATATTTTGATTTACTGATCATGGGATTCCATGTTGGTCTATATACCAACACTTATATGTATGCATATGTAAGCTTTTCTCTATGGTCTTACTAGCGGTATGTTATGATGCGAGCATGTTATCGTCGACTAGATATCTGTTACATATTTAAATTTATGTATGATGCAGGCATGCTACTGTCAACTAGATTCTAGTACATGTATATGTTTATGTATGATACAGACATGTTATTGTCAACTAGATTCGATTCTGGTACACGTATATGTTTATGACACTTTGTATGCTCCATTGAGTTGTTCGGGTTGCATGTGGTATCATTGTGTATTTTGGCACAACATGTATGATTATGCATGTATATATAATTTTAGTTGGCCGTTGAGTGGTTCCGGCGTATGCTTTTGAAATTTGCTTTTGTGAAGTTTGTATGATAGTAGTTAAATTATCAACTTAATGAATTTTTAGCATTGCACTTCGGTCTACTATTAGAATGAAATAATTGGGATGTTACAGGTGCTATCGAGCGAACCTGTTCGTATTGGATTGATAGTGGTATGTAAAGAATCATAAAAAGGAATTTCAATGACAAAATTTTCTTAAGGTGGGTGGAATGTAATATTCCTCCTAAAAGTTATGTTAGTCTCACATCTAATACCTACAAGGTTATGATGCAATATATTCGACAATTGAATGATATTTTTCATTATGACATTAATATATTTTTGAGGATGAAAATTTCAAAGTTAGGGAGATTGTAAAACCCCAAAAATAACTCGGTTATTTTAGCTCAAAATAAGTCTTAAATATTATTAAATTAATATAATTTAATAATATTAATAGATTGTTTTAAATAAGATTTATTTATTATTTTTAATATTTTGTTATTATGAAGTGTGTAAGCTTTATTCATTTTCTTTTTGTATCTAATTATTATCAAGTGTGTATATAATTATGACTCATTTATGATGACTTTTCACTACTTACTTTTTCATTTTTATGCATCAAACGACATCTATATAAGCATATCGTTTTCAGCCCATATGAAGGGGAACTAGTGTAAAACAATGACCTTTTTGGAGTTTTTCAATATGGTTGTTGGTTCCGAAGTTTGTTAGAATTTGCTATTTAAGTTGGTTGCATGTCGACATATGAGTACATCAACCATACTTTGAAGTGCATATTTTCTTATATTAACTTGTTATGAGATTTTTGGTTTGATTGAGTGTTTAATTAATTTGATACTAGATTTTTAGTTTGATTGAGTGGTCAAGGGTTATCATGTTGGCCCATGCACCAACACTTATATTTATGTGCTATGTGTGCTTCTTTCTGTTGCTAGACTTCTAGTTTAATTTACTGATCATGGGTTACCATGTTGGCCTATACACCAACACTTATATTTATGCGTATGTGTGTTTTTGTATGATCTTAAGTTATGATACGAGCATGTTACCGTCAATTATATTCTATTACATGTTTATGTTTATGTGTGATATGAGCATGTTACGGTTGATTAGATTTCTTGGTATATATATATATGCATGATACGAACATGTTGCTGTCGACTAGATTCCGATATATGTATATATTTAAGTATGATACGGGCATGTTACCGTTGACTAGAATCCGATATATGTATACGTTTATGTATGATACGCACATGCTACCATTGATTAGATTTTGGTACATGTATATGTTTAAGTATGATATGGACATTTTACCATCGACTAGATTTTAGTACATGTATATTTTTATGTATGATACGGACATGTTACCGTCGACTAGATTCTAGTACATGTATATATTTATGACACGTTGTATGCCCGTTGAGTTGTCTGGGGTGCAGTATGTTTGATTATGTATGTTATATGATTTTAGTTGGCCGTTGAGTGGTTCCGGCATATGCTTTTGAAAATTATTTCCATGAAGTTTGCACGATAGTAGTTAAATTATTAACTTTATAAAATTTTAACATCATACTTCGATCTGCCACTAGATTGAAAAAATTGGGATGTTACAATATTTGGATGAAATATTTTATATGATTGTAGGTTAGGTTGTTAGCTAGTTCATGTTAAATCACCATACTAAAATGACCTCATTAAAGACTTGAACAAAAAACCTAAGTGTGCTCTTTTTATAGTGTGCTATTGATGTGTTATGTCATGCTCTGAAATTGTGCTCCTTAGTAAGCTAAGTAGAATTTGTTAATAAAATTTATAAAAATTATGGCCGGACCCCATAATTGTCTGCTGGAAACATGTAAGTTTTGGCTACAATTAAAAATGATTTAAGTGATTAATTAAGCCAGTCTTCCATGAGTGCGTAGGAACGCATGGTGCAACGTAGTTCTTTATTTCTTGATGTAAAATCTAATCAAATGGTGATGAAAATACATGAAATTTCTCCTAGGCCTTTGGTTGTATCCCAATAACACCATACCAAAATTTGGGATCTTTTTGTTGGATAGATCATGTATTAAGATTGGTACACAGCCCAAGAACACTATTCTAGCACCTTAGCCCAACCTTAGTGGGCCTTGTTTACTATTATCTAACATTTGGTAAAATTTTTACCCAAACCTTAGACTGTCAGGGCCCTCTGGTCTAAATTTCAGCCCACTTAGACATTGGTTAGCCTATCCGAAAAATTATTAGGTTAAGTCTATTCGATTAAACCCTATGTTTAGACTTTTCCAACTAATAGTACTAATGAAAGGGAATTTCTGATTTAATTGACATCTTGTTGCCTTTGGATTGTTCGATTAAGGATCATATGAGAACATAATGGGGACTAAGTATATTTGTGTAGTAAAATTTTTTGGTTATGATATTTTGCTCAGGACGCGCAAAAGTTTAAGTTTGAGGGTGTGTTAAGTGTTTAAAATATACAATATATACCCATGTTTTTCATGTGCTTTTGTAAATCCTGGGTATAAATATTATTAATTAGGTGATATTTTACTTTATTTTTTAGTTAATTAATATTTTATTATAAAAGTTTAATTTTGGATTTTAATGCAAAAAAAAGTGAAAACAAAGAAGCTTAGAAATTGTTGGTCATGGCATTGGGCCCCACCCATTGATGGCTACAATTTATGGTGTTGACAAAGCTCGATGAGGATATATATACATAACTTTGGCTGCATTTAAGTAAGTCGGGGAGTTGGAAACTTCATCGGACATCATAATCAATTAGACTACATCGAGTTGTTGAATCTTTCCTTAAATTCTTGTATTTCCTCGGTATCTAATTTTCTATATAAAGGGGTGGTCATTTGTTGTTTGAGATCTCAACTCTTCGTTTAAAAGTAGTTCCAGTTTTTGTAATCCTTTTCCCTGACTTACTCAAATGCAGCCAAAGTTATGAATATCCATCCTCATCGAGCTTTGTCAACACCATAAATTATAGCCATCAATGGGTGGGGCCTAATGCCATGACCAACAATTCCTATGTTTCCTTGTTTTCAATTTTTTCTACATTAAAATCCAAAATTAAATAAATCTAATAAAATATCAATTAACTAAAAAATAAAATAAAATATCACCTAATTAATATTATTTATACCCAAAATTTACAAAATCACATTATAAATATGCGTAAATATTGTATACTTTAAACACATAACAAGTACTTGTAACCCTACACCCTACTTAAGTTACCTAATGAGGTTTAACACTCTATTAAGTAAGTAATTAAGTTAATAATGTATCTTATGTATTGTCCTTGTGCTGAGATTTTGCCTCGATGTGCGTGCTAATGTAATCCGAGTTTGATTCGAGTTCCATCTATGTACTAGGTTTGGCGGGGTGACCTCATCGATCTAGGACTTGAAGCTTAACTCATCCAGGTCCGTGTGATTCTCTATTACTTCTTGTAACACCCCAATCCGGTTTACTCTCAACCCGGACTGGAACTGTTACAAAGGATCGAACTACTCGTAAACCGATTAAGTTGGCTGACCCAAAACCTAAACGGCTACGACATAACCCTCTCGACGTCTCAAGATGGAGCATGCCACTAATATGCACACTATATATGAATGAGATGCAAACCCTAACAGGATACTACGTGAATGCCATGATAATAACGACACACTAAAATAATTAAAATAGCAACAAAATTTATAAAACCTGGAAATAAAATTTATAAACCTGGAAATAAACGGACAGAACCTCCCCTAAAAGTGCAATGAGGGAACGACCTGTTAAAATATGACACAATATAGTATATATATAAAACAATAATTTATATCACAATAGACTTCAAATCATCCACACATACTGTAATTGGGTCTAGCCCACCTGCAATCTCATACTCAGCTCATTTGGTACCTTGTCATTTCAGCATAGCACATCATTAGAGCTTTTCTCAAAACATTTCCACGTATTTCTAAAACATGGCATACAAGCCTCACAAACACATGCATAAATACCAATATGTAAATCTACTACAAAAGCTAATCACATCACATCTTACGCAAAAGTCGGCGCGGCACCAGGTATGTGTGTGCAATGCAAGCGCTACTCCTTCGTCAAGGCCGGCATACGCCATTCATCATTCTCACCTACATATAGTAGAAAAACGTCAGCAACGGGTGTCACTGGTCCAGAAATAACTAATATCAAACTGGAACATGAGAGCAAACTCTCATGGAAAGCAAACCATCATATATCTTCCTCAAGAACTCTCATAAGGGCAACTATAGAGGAGCCGTCGAGCAGCTGACTCAACAGCATCCCGATCTATCTGGTACTGTGCCACTCACGACACTTCTTTTTCAGTACTTCACGTAAAATTTTATCCTAAGCCCTCTCCGAACCTCCATATTACTCTTGGCCTTGAGCACGTAGACCGAGTACTCTCAGGCAGTCGCCTTTAGTAGTACCCTTTGAACCACAAGTCCGGACATGTGCTGTACTAAACAGTACCCGTAAACCTCCACGTCCTCCGGGTGTGAGGAACTCAAACGCGGAGTTGTCAGGATCCCTCGGGAATGGAACAGTCCGCTGGCACTAATCCAGAGCCCGCTTTGAGTGGCACGGCATCCGCTCATGGCATGTGCAAGTCAACTCATCTTCTCTTGTCTCACTGAAAACCTCGATAAAACTATTTATAGGGCTGGGTTGGGATTTATTATAATAGGCCCGAAGGCAACTTGAGGTGGATCTTATTTTCGAAAACAAACTCGAGGGATCTCATCCTCGAGGGTTATTAATTCCAAAAACAATCGACCAAATGACACGTGTTAGGTGGGGTCCGATAAATCATCCACCTGGCACGTCCTACAATCAATAAATCAAATCACCGATAGAGTGGAGCGATAAAACCTGAGAAGCGTGCCCTAACAGACCTGTCAGAAGCTCCAAGCGTAGTCTCGTGCCTAGACGGTGAGCTCCTGCAACGAACCTACATGAACATAACTATTTACTAACGCCCATACATATATGATGCACGCTATATAACTAATATATCCACATGCATACAATCATCGTAATCAAACATGACAATCATCTCGACAATTACCCTACATCTCTAATTGTCAAGCAAGTTAATAATTTTATCATTTCTATATGTTACTTATTACCTAGCACTTTTAATCCCAATTTCAAAGCATACCTATTCTAATTAGGTGACAATGGTTTAATCAATTTAATCTGTTTAACTTAATGCTAGCATGCAAAACCTAATTCATACAAATTCATAAATTAACTAGTTAACAAGCATTTAATTAACTATTCAATGGTTTACTAACAATTTCATTAGTGAGCATTTACATCATACAGTACAATCTACACTAATCATAACATGTTTATCATAATCACGATTAATTAAACTAAAATCATGAAGTTAATATAATTAATTCTAATATGCTACTATGACCACAACATGTATGTAATAATTCTAAAAAAGAAGGAAGAACCACCTCGCGATCGGTGCTAAAATCGGTGCCGACGGACGAAGGCGGTGAAGGCGAGTCGGCGATTTTTCGGCGACTATGCCGGTGGTTTTCGACTATGCCTGCGTTTCGGCAACTATGCCTGCAGTTTTTCGGCAGCTCCGGTGGTTTTCCGGCGACTGCTCCGGCGAGGCAATCAGAGGTAGGGGTTAGCACCGTCTCGGTGAGCTGGACCCAATGGTGGTGACGACAAGGGCAACCGCGGCGGTGATGGCCACCGACGGCGGCATCGAGTGCGGTCGGGGCGGTCGGCCGCTCCGATCAGACCCACGGCCGGCCTCGACGGTGGCGCTAGGCAGGGGGAAAGGTAGGGAAGTCGAGGGGAGAAGCTCGGACGTCATGGCGGCGGCGGTCCGGCGCAGACGGCGGCGGAATCGCGTCGGGAACGGCGGGAAATCGAGGGCGATTTCCGGCGTCGCGACGGCTGGACGGTGGCCAGGCGTGGTCCAGTCGGCAAGGCGACGGCACGGCCGGGCGTCGATCGGCGGCAGTGTCGACGGCGGTGGCAAAATCTCAGGGAGGCTGCGGTGAAGATGTCGGGTTGGGGGAGGAAGATGAGAAGTATAGGGAGGTGGCAAAATTGTAAATAAGACTTGACTCAACACCGGCTCGAGTCAAGAATGATAACGGACTCGGAATAAATCCTAGAAAAATCCAGAAAAATTGGGAAAAATCCCATAAAATCAAATAAAACACCACAACATCCAAATGACATGCCGTATAACTAATAACCCACCCAAATACCACCTAACGCGTCCTAATGCGTTATTCGACCTAAACTAATTCTACGGTCACAACATGAAAAAAATAAAATCATCAACTGTATACTCTCATATCTACTGATAACTCAGTCTACTGATGCGTATCTGACGCTATCATCGATACTTGGGTATACATGAACCCTCATAGCACGTGCATACGGTTGGCCTTGGCCCCGCACACGTGTTCTGAAAGCTGAACCGACTCGAACCCATAGTTATAAAAATCGGAATCGAAATCGGTCTAAATCGGACAGGAATCGGTTCAGTTGAATAGGTCTGAATCGGTCCTATACAAAAATTTTAACTTAATCAAAATTAGTGGGTTATTAGTATAGAATAAGTCATTTTGATGTAATTTTTATGTTATAATGTGTATTATATTTTATGATATTTTTTGATATTTTTGGATTTTTTAAAATTATTTAGAGTTAGTTATTATTTTTAACTCGAGTTGGAGTCGAGTCAACTTTTAGTTATGAGAATGCCACTTATATTTCATCCCTTTTTCACCCCCGCCCCGCCGCCCTGTAGCACGGTCGCCCCTTCGCCCCCTGTCTTGCCCCGTAGCCGCCCTTGCCGCCCTATTGCCCTGTCGCTCCCCCTCCTCGCCTTCTGCCCCGCCGCGCCCTCGTAGCTCGCCCCGCCCCACCTTGCCTCCCCGTCGCCTCCCTCGCCGCTCGCCGTTGACCCCCAGCCCCGGACCCCCCTGGTCGCCCGTCGCCGCCCCTGCCGCCTGCCCGCCGCCGTCTCGAATCGGGTAAAATCGGTTCGAATCGGCTGATTCGCGGACCGATTCGAGCCCGGCCAATTTACGTTATTTTTTAAATTGGATCGCCACCGATCCGATTTAAATCGGCCGATTCCGAGTGGAATCGGCTTAGTTATGCAACAGTGCTCGAACCACAATCAAACTGATTGACTAACGACTATAAAACCCTGACTCGAGTCGCGGGTTTTACACTTCATCTCTTGTTTGACTCCTTGAGTGTCGACTTTAACCATTTTTTAGATGTAAAATGACGTCAGCTATGTTTTATCGGATCCCTCTGATGCGAGCCATTTAGCGAGTTTTTCATAAGCTTAATAAACTTGAAGGATGACATCCCTTGATGGTTTTCAAAAGAAAAGCTCTAGAAACTTATTATATAAGTCCCTACCTAAGCGTATCATATAAGTACTGCAGTTTTGCAAATATCACAAACAAGAGAGTAAGTAGTATGAGTTTAAGAACTACATTAGTACTCCTTTACACCTACAAGTAGTGTAATGTATAAGGGTACTATGAATGCAACACATTTCCTAAAATTATGGTACTAACCTAACTCTTCGAAGACATGTGAGTATTGTGGTGGGTGACATATAGAGGATGTCAGGGTGTAAGTATATATATATATATATATGTATAAGTATGACCGTGGAGTATGCTCTAGGAAATTTTACCATATTTCGCTTTATTGGCCTAAGCCTATTGCCCAGTGATCGTATTCTAGAAGTTTTATAATTTTTAGTGGGTGTTAAGATATCCATTGATGGGGAAATTATAACGTCAGTGCACATGCCAAATCAAGCAATAAAAGTGATAAGAAAATATCATCCCACAAGGAATTATTACTAGAAATTTTCAATTACCAAAACTAATTTAATTAATTGTACTTAAATAGAAATGAATTCAAAGAATGATTAAATTATAGATTAAGGCTAAACTAATCTAAAATGTAATATTTAAATCAAATATTAACTTCAAGATGACAAACCTAGGATTTTCAATTTCACCTAGTGCTCTATATGATTAAAAACTATAACTTCTACCTATGCATTGAACATTTGAATCATTAACCATGAGAATTAATTATTTATGACATTGCTCGATTCACCATAAACTTATCACTCGCACCTAACTCCTATATCTCTATGAAATTATTTATGCAAAATGATACTTTAAACTTTTCCCTTGACAGTTACCCAAGACATATGAGTATATATCTATTTCATATGTGAATCACCTAAAATAGATGAACAAGGGCTATTTCATTAAATGACAAATTTAATCTTTCCATCTCTAGACAAGATTAAATCTCTAGATCTAACAAAAGGTGGCCAGTCTAATGATAGCATTAAGAACAAAATAAAATAGATGATCCAACATCACAATCAAATAGATAAAAATTAATAATCTTTATTAATCTATGCACTAGGTGTCATTGAAAATCCTAGAAAAGAATTTACTCCATAAAATATTTTATTAAACTCAAGAAATTCATATGTGATAAGAAATACATCATTTAATTACAAAGAAAAGTAAATCAAAATAAAGAAAAACTCTTTTGGAGAAAGCGTTTTCTTCTTCTGATCCAACTTCTTCGTCATTCCTTCTCGTCTTTCGTGCCATCTCTTCACCGTCGAGTGTTGTTCTCTTCTTTTTAAAACCCTAATCAAGTTTATAAAGGATCCACCCAAATATTACAAGTAAGGTCCACTAAGATCTCCAAAAATATTAGGAAAATCAGTTCTCCCTCCACTAGCGCTCGAATGCTCAAAATCCGAGTGCTCGAGCACTCAGCTCTCAGCCATAACAATTTCTTAACAGAAAGGCCAGGACTCGAGCACTCTATTCCTAGCGCTCGAGCACTCGCTACAGTTTCCAGGTCATACTTTTTGGCCCGATTTCACCCCGAATTGATTCTTGATCGTCTTCTAATTCTCATACCCTGCTAAAACAACATTTATTAGCACTTTTTACATTAAAAGCACAATAATTTCCCGCATTATTAATAATATATAATAAACTTTTAAATTAATAAAATTGAAATAAAAATCACTCGTAACATGACAAAAACTCTAGATAAATTGCAAAGAATAATAACTCTTTTAGAGAGTTATCACCCATCTGCCAGTATTGTTTGTCAGTAGTTATTTTTGAACTGATAATCAAATTACCTATAGATTTCTTATATCTATGTAGGTGGATGTGAATGTCAATGGCCAGCGTAGGTGGACGAATTGAGCTGCTCATTGGAGGAGGATGGTACCGTGTGTAGGACTTGTCGTGTATCTGGTTTATGTATTTGGGGAAATTGTTATGCATTTGAGATTTTTGTATTATTGGGAACTATGGAGCATCGTGTTGTATTGTGATTCGGGTTGGTACCTAAACCTTGTTATGATGCATGAGGATGTGTTCTGTGTGATTCGTGTATTACTATTATTTTTATTATTGTCATGTAGTGTATTAACTTTGAGGCACTTTAATGATCATCTGCAGGGTATGTAAGCCTTAAAGTTTTGGAACATGACGATGAGCATCCCAGGTACACTAAACTTATTTGTTGCAGCTGTGTATGCGTGATAAGGTAACGTGGACTAGAGCAATACCCGGTTCACACTGCTTGAAGGGTCCACATGAAGACCAAGTGCTCAGGTATGATGCCTTGACACTTCTTGATGCCATTGTGTTGTGTATTTAATTTTCGTCCATAGGTATGTGAAACAAGTAACCCCCTGTGTTATGTGAGTTAAGTTCACCATCATCATAAGAATAAATATACCTAACTTCAAGGTTGTAACTAAGTATAAGAGTCAAATTATGCATCTGTTTTTTTCATACTCAACCTCTTAATTACATTAGGGGTGTTCCTCTTATATAATTCAGAGTGATCATATTTGTATTTTTAAAGTCACCCTCTTTGTTGCCGAAGAAGTGCTCTCTCTCCTGTAACTCGTAGTGCTTATATTAGTAACTTTAAATTTAAAAGTATCTCCATGGTAGTATGATCAACATGCATCTGATAAGGTTATCATTTTAAGCTTCTTTGAAAGTTGAGATTTGCTTACCTAAAATTTGTATGATAGTAGTCCAACGAATAACTTGTCAAATTAAAACATTGCAATTTGGCTCGCCCATGGACCGAAAATAGGGTGTTACACGACTCGATACAAATATCCAAACCCAAACCACAAAAAGAGCTATCAATTTTAATATTGAATTTATACCTAATCTGAATTTATTATAATATTAGATAAAATTAAATAATGGTTATTTTTTATTGTGAAATTGTTTTAAAGTTATGCTCTTTCATTTTTTATCCTTATACTTTACATAAGCAATTTAATAGAGATATCTAAATTTTAATTTTTTATACCAAATAATATTAAGCTTGATGAGGAGATAGGTGTTAGAAATCCCACAATTAACGTTATGTTCAATCATCAAGATAATAAACAAAAACCACAAATAACGATTTGGGGACTATGACTCTTATATAAATCTCAAGATTCTCTATACCCAATGTATTGTACATTAATATTACTGTAAAACTTCCCGTATTTTTAATTTGGCCCATTATAATACATTAGGAATAAGTATTGATGGTCTCTACACATTATATATATCTTTATTAACCAATATTTATATGAGCGAATTGAATTAAATACCATTACAAATCACATAAACAAGCTTATTAGTAGGGGAGGGGATTTGCCTTTCAATGTATAATTAAGTTAAAAATTGAGACCATATATGGAGAACAAATCTCACACTAAATCCTGCAGATGCAAGGCAAAGCTTTATTTATTTGAGTCTGAGTCGAAATTGAAATAGAGCTTTGATTGAGTTGAACAGCGAGCCTAAATGGAATTCTAAGACTACTCTAAGAGCTACACTGAGCGTTTTAACTTTAACTATCATCTTACTGTCATTCGTTGAACTGAATCGTTGATAAATAAAGATTTTTCTTGGAAAAAAACATAGTCAATACATGTTGATACACACAACTCTGCACTGACATCATAACAACACCGCAAAACCAATGATTAAACAGTCGAATTGATTTGATGCAGTTGATGGCAAGCATTAATAATTAAATCACTACATGGGTGATCCAGACATCCATCTTGTATACATAGCATAACATTCCGCAGGCTTGTACTCTACCACTGTGTGACCACCTCCCTATAATGTTAAACGTTAACAATATAAACGGAATGTATCATATATAAACCATAAATGTAATAACATATAGAAGTATGCACAAATCTAAGGCTTGAGTACTATAAAATAGATTTAAGAGTATAATAGAATGGAGAACTTTTTGGAGACTCCAAATTGAACGTCCCACAAAGATGGGTACATTTGGCCACTTACTCCAAAATCAAAGGCTGAAGAAAGAAGTGAGTGGCCAGCTGTCTCTTCTTTACCATGGCGTCCATTTTAGAGTCTCCAAAAATCTTTCATACCTTCACTGTTACGAATGTCAAGTTGTTCGAGTATGTCCTGGTGTATCTGAAAGCATGGTTGCACAAGTTGAATATATGAAGGAGATGAACTAGTTGTTTTTTCTAAAATCAATTTGAGCTAACAAAAAGTCTTAAGAGATCAGATTTGTAGGTGATCTTACCCTGCTACTTGGTTGTCAACTAACCATGGTCTCCACTCATCAACAATGGAAAAGTTTAATGATCTGATCCAGTCTTGTGTACCAACAAATGGAACAACTAAATCATGATCACCACTGTGCCATTTACAAAAAAAATTACATTCAGAAATCAACTGATTAACATAACAAAGACTGACACCAACAGTTAAGGATTTGGTATAACAAGTACTATTGCAAACTTGTTGTACCACTTATATGATTGGTTTAAATCTTTTTAATTGAAAGAAAATAATTTAATTATCACAATTAAAATTTTAAATGCCTCCAATTAAAGAAATATAAACTAATAAAATAAGTGCTACAACGGATTTATTGTAGGACACCAACATGAGGAAGACTATATATATATATATATATATATATATATATTCTCCTCCCATTTTTGGGGCCAAAATACAAATTTAACTCAATTTTAAGTTAGTGATGCGTTGAAGTCCCCATCCCACATGCAAGCATGCATCATTCATTAGGTAGATGATGAAATCTTCGTGGCACATTAAAAATAGGTATAGTATTCTCGTACTCCACACAAAGCATTTATATTTTATTTCAATCCAACAAAATATGAGGTTATATGAAATTAGTATATAATGCTTGTAAGATCCCTAATTACCTAAGTTTAGTTCAGGTAAGATCCAATATATTTGTAAGGATGTATATATGTTTATTTTCGGTTAACAACTTTTGAAACAATGATTAAGTTGTTATACTTCAAATGATATCAAAGCCAATTAAGAACTATATTAGATGATAGGACTAAAGAATATTTTGATACAAATTACCAAAAAATGAATACCAGTGACATAATTTTTCTACGGTTACAAGTAGAAAACTGGTTTTAGTCACGCACAAATTTTGCCCTGATAATTTAGTGGCAAATTAGCCTCCAGTTTACTATTGGTAACACCACGATTTTTCCACAGCGCCACCACCGTGGTTAAATATAACCACGGGAAGCCACTGAAAGCTGTTGCAATAACAGATAAGATGATAAAATTAAATGGTTTTCAAAATTATTGTCACCGTTTTTGCCGTGGTCTGCGGTGGCAATTTCGATAAAAAATAATGAAAATTAGGTAGGATAACCCTCTTTTTATTTTTATTTTTAATTTAAAATGGGTGAGTGCACGTGTCCCATTTAATAAGCTGCATGCATGCAGCCACGTGGCCGGCGGCGGGTTGCTGTTTGGGCGGTCATGCGTGACCGCAGCCCTCCACCTCTGCCGCCGTCTGCCACAGACCGTCACTGCCTCCACTGTCCGCCACAGACCGGTGCCGCCTCTCCAACCGCGCACCACCACTGGCTCCTTCGTCTTTGCCACCTGCCACCACTTGACGTCGCCTCACGAACCACATGCCACCTCCGACGTCCCCCTTCCTGTCTGCCACTGACCGCATCACCCACTCTGCCACCTTGCTCCACCCTACCGCTGCCCCTCTGTGCGCGTTCTCCCCGCGTGGCTGCCTTCCCGTGCCACCGCCATCGACACATGTGCCGGGCCATCGGTCTCTCCTCCGGCTGCCCCCTCCCAGCCATCGTTGCAGCTGCTCCACCCCCAGAAGCTTCCCCACTGCCTGCCAGTACCGTCACTATCCCTCTCCACCTGCCACTGGCTGGCCAGCACTGCCACCTTGCCGGACCACGGCCATCTCGCCAGTGCCGTTGCCGCGCGAGGACAATTTTATTTAAATTTTTTTTATATAAAAATTTGTCACGAGTTTTGACAAGGCTATGCAGTGATTAAAACTAGCCACGATCACCGGTGGCTAAACTGTATACCCACACGCAACTACCACCGTAGGCACAGATGGTAATTTCTGGTAGCAAACTTTATCTTGCCATGGCAAAAAGTCATGGACATTGGTCAATTTTTCGCTAGTAGGTAAGTAGAGTAATTTTTCAATTTCATAGTTAGTATAGTTAATTAGTCCCACATCAAATATTTGTTAGAGTAAAATGTAATATATTGGTAAGAATTTGCTTATAATCATAAATTTTGGTTAATTACTTTTAAAAAATAAATAAACCCGTCAGTTCATATTAATTAGGTCAGGCTCTCATAATATTATTCTCTTCAGTACCCCAATATTTAAAAATATGATTTATATTACTCTAAATTATTGACTTAAGTTGAATTGAAATAAATTAATATATTTTGCTAACGTTCATTACTAGTCAATCATAATAAAACTTGTCAATAGAGAGTTAGACTTGAAAATTCATGTGATGAAGTTGATCGAAAAATTTTGAGTAAAGATGGCACAAAAAATTTTAATTTGAAGTAGAAAAAAACTATGAGCTCAAGATGTTAATTTCCATGCGCCAAATTCATGAGCCAAGTACCGGCATGCATGGAGTACTTATTCTTTTGGTCATATTGATAATACCTAAATAATCCGATCAAACCATTTTAAGAAATGCTAAATCGAGCAAACCAACATCTGAGCACTTGATCTCACCTGTACACAAGAGCTCTGTACCCTCTGGAAGTAACATTTTTGTGATACCCAACACTACTAGCAACGTCTTTTATATAACGCATAGCTCGGTCACATCTAAACCATTCCTTTTTTGTTCCCTGCAATATTACAAAATATGTGATAATACAAAAAATGCTTCCTTACAAAAACCAAGAAAAAAATGCCAAGGATATATAAACCAGAAGTTTACCTTTCTTATTTTTAAAGCGTTCTTTACATCTTCATTGTTTGCCCAGAAGTAACTGAGCAAATGTTCATAGCTCTGCATTAACAGATCATAATATGTTAGTTGCTCTATAAAAGTTCTTTCGAGATGCATAGTTATTATATATTTAGTGTCTCCTATGCAATTAAATTCTGATGCCTTTTGATGCCTATATATATATATCCTCAAAGAAATATTTATTTTATCCGTTGTTTGGTCGCCTCTTATGTTAATGTTCTCATGTCCTATTCTCCTAGACTCTTAAATCGCCACACCAATTGAATTTGGCAAATGGACTTCATAGTTAGTCAAAAAACTGGTTCACACTAGTAGAAAACTAGCCTACTGGAACGGCGATAAACTAGCCAACGTCTAGCCATTGTTATACCATGGCTATATTTATTTACTAATAGCCACTTGCATTAAATAATTTAAATATTTTTTATTTTAGCCACCGGCAATTGCCACCTGCTTAGCAGTGGAGAAAGCAATAAAATCTTTTTATTAAAAACAATTGGTGTTAACCATAGCTACCCGGTGGCAACATGCATAACGAAAATTTTTTTTCTTCTAGCCAGAGGCAAAATTATCCAATTAGGGCTAAAAGAGGGGCCGAAGCCCACCTTTTAGTTTCCTCGCCGCCGACACTACCCCGCCACCGGATTGCCCCATTGCGGATCACACTTATGGTGATCTCAGACGGTGAAACAGCTCTTTTTCCCCCATTCATGCCATTGATCCCGGCAATCAGATTTTGAGCTTCCAATAACCGAAATCATAAGACAGATTTGAACATACCCGGCAACCAAAAGTTGGAAGAGGTTGTGGTGGAAGATGAAGCATTCCAAAATCCTCTTCGAGAGAAACTCCATCTTCCACTAAATGAACAAACTTTGGCACCGCTAAACTAGGGCAGTATTTCTCCAAAATTTGAGCCTCGTTAATATTTGATAACTGCAGCTGCATGGAATAAAATTTGATTAAATAGATGATGAAGATATGTAAGTCGAAAAAAATATGATCTTGATGCAAAGTAGAAAATCACCTTGTTTATCACTTCAAGATCGTCTTTGCATTTTTGATTGCTTGGTTCATAGTACACATCTTCACAATTTTTTTGCCGACTGACAAAAAAAATAGGATAATGTCTCATAAGGTAGAACTTCTACTTCTTTACATTTTGCTTTTTAAAAAATAAATCATACCTCGTGACAATTATGAATACTAGTTAAGATTTTGCGCGATGCGGGATTTATATTACAAATAAATTTTAATTTTTATACATAAATTTTTTATTTAATAATGATAATAATTTAATATCATAAATATAAATTTTGATTGAATTTAAAAATAGACCCAAATGAATAGACCTTCATTTGATTAAAGAGAAATACCTCATACAGCTCATCCGATATAAGTCCCATTCCATGCGCAAAGGGAATTCTAGAATTGAATATCGATTCATGACTCACTATGGCGCCCCCCACTATGTAACCCTGGTCATAAATCCAATATTCAATACTAGTCTAAGCCTAATGGATAAATAGTTTTTACTCTTTAACTCATAAAAAAAACAAGAAATAAGACTGCGATAAAATAATTTGAGGTTTCATAGAGTCATAAAGAATGAATATTCTATGTTCAAATATCATCAGATACATATCATTTTTCAGGACAGAAAACTATAGTTCCAAATTTTGAATCACATCTCTCAAGTTTCTTTGGGCCTTGAGCAGCTAGTGAAAATTATCATGTTTATTTTAATGCAAATCACACTATCTGGATTTTTATAAACGGGGATATCTATTATTATATACTAAATGCGAACTCACACACTTTGATGTTCATTTTTTGTGTCCGCAAAGAGATTCACCTTTAGCGTTCATTTTATACTTTTTGCTGACTAATTTTTGTGACTTTTTGCGACTATTTTTTTGTGTTTTTGTGACCATTTTTTTTTACTTATTAGTATCTATTTTTGTGGTTAATAGGTGCAATCTTTCTAACAGGTGCAAGTATCTCAATCTAAAATCAATTATTTTTAATGATCATCATCTTTCAAAAACATCTGTTACTTTTAAATTGAATATTATAATAAAATATCTTGTAATAAAATTTTCATATAAAGTTTTCTATCACAACTAATTGCCCTATAATTATAACTTTCTAACTCCAAAATCGATTATTTTTAATGGTTATCATCTTTTACAAATGAAAGCATGTATTACTTTTATTTTTTGATATTATAATAAAAAAATTTGTGGTGACATCTTCTAAAGCTTTTATATAAAATTTGTTATCACAACTAAATGCCCCCTAAAATTATTAAATAGCATTTAAGTATTGCCTGCACATCGCGCAAGTCACTACTTAATCAACTTCTAAAGAATAGATCTTTCAAATTTGAATTTCGGCCCAAATTTTACTTTGTTGACTGCTGGAAAGCTCATGGGATAGAGAGTTTTCTTCACATAATAGCTAATATTAATGCATAAGGTGTCAATAAATAAAGGTTTAAGGGAGTGCTTTCTGGTTTTTAAGTGCATATATTTCACCATCTCAATTGTGAAAACTTGTATCCCCTATTATAACTCAATTGTCTGCATGACCGTAAAGCTAGGCAAGGGTACTAAAGGTTTGTGGAGGCAAAGCTCTTCGATCAAAATGAAAATTTGTAAGGTGTCTAAGGTGTCAATAGTGAAGTCTTGTGTCACCATATTTCCTCTTCCTTCTCTTATATTTGCTCTTTAATTGTA